>CM076070.1:14190000-14405000 GCA_038088235.1 Zacco platypus
ACAAAACTTATCAAAAAAACACAGCCATAGTTGCAGACATGTGTGACTGTAATGGCAAAGGAGCATGCTGAGCTGCTGGATAGTGTACAAGGGGTCTTGCTGTGTTAGACCTGTCTCAGTCTACTGAGCTAATGAAGTCAAGTGAGGTCCACTGGCTGGGCCCTCTGGAGAATAACACACAGACTTAATCAGCCTGGGCCAGGCACTTCGGCTTGCTAATGAGAGTGTTCACACAGTCCCCAAGTGTACACGTTCATGTATGCATGTGTGTGGACAGTTCAATTCACAAAGCTTTGCCCAAAGAAGCAAGTAGAAAAGAAAGAGCCTGCCTTTTATCCATGCCGTCCGTGACTTCACCTAAAGTTGTCAAGTTGTTTAAACTGCAAAAGCTACAGATGATTATAGCTACAGATTATTATAAATAATGAAAAATGCTATGTTTTGTGCTGAAGAAGCTAAACAAATCAGCTAACATGAATTAGTGAATAACATCCTGAAAAAAACTATTAAAAATGCACTAATAAATATCAATTCATAATATATAAAAACACAATACATAAAAATATATTTAAAATTAAATAAATTATTATTTTTTAAATGTTATATTAATACAATAGCCTAGTTGTTTGACCTCTAACAACTACAGCCACGTATAGCTACAGAAAAAAAAAGATAAATGCCAAATAGCCTGAAGAAGCTACACAACTTAGTCAAATGGCAACATTGAAAAGCTTAAAAAAAAAAACTGTATAAACTTGCCAATATAAAAAAAATTATATTTTTTAAAAAGTTTTACGTATATTTATACAATAGTTGTTGACCTAACAGCTACAGTCTGTTATAGCTGCATTTTTTATTTTAAAAAATATTCAAGTTAAAAATATGGATGATTTATCCCAAACAGCCTATGTTGATCTGTAATCCCACCGAAAAGCTTTGCCTCCCCTTTCAAAAATGGATCAAAATATGTCCCTTGGCTAGCCTACCCAGACCACGCTCTGCACTCTTTGAAGTCACAAGGGAAGCTCACATAACACTAATAGCCTAGTCGTGCTCCAAATGGCTGAGTCACTTTTTTTCCCCCCCTTTTTTTTTTGCTCCAGTGCTATGCTGCCTCACTACCCAGCAGCTCCCAGACCATGCTGACCTTAAACCAGAGAAAACACACACATGCACTTTTCCATTATCAGCCTCTCACCGCAGTGCACTTCCACCCAAACTCCAGGACGAGGCCTTGCAAGCCCCTGAAAAAACAAAAAAACAAAACATCCACCACAACCACCGCTGTCAGACAATAATTTGAAAAAAGACAACACAGGAAAGAAAAAAAAACTGGCGCAAGATTCACTGTACATACTGTACCCTGGGCTGTGGCAAGCGGCCCAGACTGGCGCTCTGCCAAGTCCACAATAAAACAAACAGAGACGGCGTGCACCAGCAGAGAAGACCGAAGGGTGTGTGTGTATGTGTGCGTGTGACTGAAATGGTACACCACAATACACACGAAATACCTAATACCATCCTTCAGCAACTTCTCCTGAAGACGAGGGAGCGGAGGAGGTGGAGGGCAAAGCCACTTGCTTGGTGTCACCATTGTGAGCACTGATAAAAATCAAACCGCTCAGAACAGGAAGGATAAAAACAGAAAGTTTGCAATGAAAGAACAAAGCTACCAAAAAAAAAAAAAAAAAAAAAAAAAATTACAAAAAGAAAACAATCAAAGAGCCTCGCCGTGTCTCTGCCTCTCTGCCACTGTCTGTCTATAAAAGTGTTTCCACTGAAAAGCTTGAGCATTACACAAGAGTGAAGCTCTCAAGAGCCAGACTGCTACAAACAAAAACCAGGTTAGCGCTATGTGTCAAGCACCGAGCATATGAACGTTAAAACTGTTTTGTTCTAGGGTTTTTTTTGTGCTCTGTTTTGATGCACTAAAAATAAGCCGCCTCGCAATGCTTGCTTATTCCGCCAGTTGAGGAAGGCTGTCTGTGGTAAAGATCTTAAGGAATTATGACTGGTTCTTGTGGCGTTTTAAATGCAAAACATCTATTGTGATTACTGACATTTCTCATTTTTGGTTCAAACTTACAAGGGTGAAGTAAATAAAGGGGAAAAAACAGAAACTAGGTGGCAGAGTGCTTAATGAACACAGGCCAAGCTCAGCCACACATTTCCCTCGCATTTGGTTTTCACACCAAATTTGTTTCAGGGATCTGAGATCATTTCATAAGGATTTTGGCAATCTACAAATTAACTTTAAAATCAAACTGAGTTTGATGTGACAATAGACTTTAAAGGGGAGGTTGACTATGATTACTTTATTAACTTTAGCGTGTAATGTTGCTGTTTGAGCATAAACAACATCTGCAAAGTTACAACACTCAAAGTTCAAAGCAAAGGGATATATTTTCTTTTAAAGAATTTTGTTTAAGGACTACCACAAACAGCTGGTAGGGACTACAACGAGCTTCTTCCTGGGGTTAGTGACATCACTAACCCTAAAATTTACATAAACCCTGCCTCTGAGAACACGCATCAAAGTGGTGAGGCCACGTTATTGCAACAGTATGAAACACAAATGAAACAGCATTTGAACAAAAAAGGCTGAACGGTTTGACATTTTCAGTGAGTCTGCATGAGGTAGGCCAATCGGTGCCGTTAACGCGAGCTCCTGAAGCTCCGCCCTCTTCTTAGGAGCAGCAACTTATTTGCATTCAAAGGGAAAAGCAGCAAAGGAGAGAAGGAAACAGCAGCATAGGAGAGAAAGAAGCAGCAACAGAAAAGAAGAGAAGCAAACAGCAGCATAGGAGAGAATGAAGTAGCAGCAGAGGAAGAGAAAGAAGCAGTAGTCGCAACGGAAAAGAAAGACCGCAGCAGTCGAAAAAGCAGCAGAGGAAAAAGCAGTAAAAGCAGCAGCAGATACAGCAGCAGTGGAAAAGAATGAATTTCTGATGTAATAAGTCCAGTGGTACATGGTCCAAAAAACGTTGTTTGAGAAATTGAGATCTGAGTTTGTGTTTAAAGTGGGGTACAGTGTGAACACAAGGTGTCAGTTCTCTCTTAAACACTTGAGCAATGTTCAGAATACAGAAAACTCCTGCAGTAATCCAGAGGGTGAAATGTGAGGCCCCGCAAACACTAACAACACACCAAATGGCACTCAGTCCTTCTGTTTGGAGAGTCACTGAGCAAGTCAGTGGCTTTACAAAGGTCTTTTTGAAGCGTTTTCTAGCCCACAGTCTCATGCAACCCAGCTTTTGAGCACAGGATTATCCTCCGTCATATCCAAACTGCACAAGCCAGCCTCCCATAAGGATTTCTGGATTACTATAATGACATGGAACATACTTTTGCACGAGTACAGGCGTCTCTGTGGGTCAGTGCGGAATACCAAACAGAGGTATTCATCAGAGTTCAGACTCGGCCTCTTTGTCTCATTGCAAAACAGCTCTCATAAATGTCACCATGCAGTACATGCTCCATGGGCTGCCATTATGAGCGCACGAGTACTACAATATCTCCGCAGAGTCTGTTATTGAACATGCATCTTGGGATTTGAACAGTCTCTAAAATAAACATTAGATATTTCCTTAGAGCAGCGTCTGCCATGCTGAGTCGTGCATGAATTGAATTGGGCGCCCCAGCGTGAGATGTCACTCATCTCTCCACTCCACATGGTTTTAAACGTCCCTGCAAAAAGTCAATCTCATCTCACTATATGAAGATATTGACAGCAAAATATTCCAGTGGTGCAAGGCAGAAGGTTGGAAAGATTCGGTGATGTAACCTTTTTTTTTTTAATAAAAATCTAATCTAAACCCCTAATTACTGTAGAATCAATTACATCAGCACAGCACTCGCTCTTAATTATAATCCCGAGTGCACTCTCTTGGGGGGGGGGGGGGCTACAAAATTTGACCATTGTGAATGTCTGGAGTGCGGTAAGGACTTTGACTTCACTGGCCTGTGAATTTGGCAGTTGCAGAAAGAGATGAAGGGAGATTCTCGTTGGCCTGGGCTGGAAACCCAGAGTCCCACTGTTTATAGACTCTATATAAACCAGATTCACTACAGACTACGAAAGAACGTTTCTCTATTAAAGAAAAGACTCCCCTTTCCAGAATAAAAATGCATATACAACTTCCAGAAATCAGTTGAAAACAAAGGAAGATTTTGCAGGATACTACATAGAGATTAAATAGAAATAAACTACTTTACAAAAGTTTGGGGCAAGTAAAATATTTCAAGTAAATCAATACTTTATATCAGGTTTTAACTGTTTTCAAATCAGAGAAATCAGCATATTAGATTTTTTCCAATAAAGACTGGAAAAAACTATAGTTTTGCCATGAATAAATGACATTTTATAACATTAAAGAAAACTGATTTTCAACTTTTGAACGGTAGTGCGAGTAGTCAAAATTATTATTTTATTAATTTATTACATTTTTGTAATCATTTAAAACCTCTGATTTTCTATTTTGATTGTATTTACAGGCAGAGGAACTGAACTGCCATTCAAATTCCAATTGAAATATCAAATGCATAAATCGAAAGTGAGCCAATTCTTATCTCCTGAATTTCACCCAACCTTAAAAAAAACAAGCATCCGCATTAGTGACGATACCTGAGTGAGACAGCAAGTGCATCCTTAGGCGCAGACTGTCTAGGAAGCGCTTGCCACAAAGCTCACATCCGTAGGTCTTCATTCCGCTGTGCAGCTTCCTGCAGGGAGAAACAGGACAAAATAACATCAGCCAACACAGTTTATGTTAGTCACACACAAAAAAATAGGCTTTCAAAAGCCTGGGTATATAAGATTCGATTAGCTGACTAAACTAAGACAGAATAGAAGAATTTTAATTCCCACCGCACAAGTTCTATCGCTCCTCCCACACCAGATAACAACTCTTCTTTAACTCAAGTTAAACAAATAAAAATAAAATAAACCATTGTTTGCAACCACTTAAAGTTAACCCTGAACATCTCTCTGTCAAACACTTCAGATGATTATTCCCATATTACATGATCAGAATAAATTTCAGCTTGTCACTAGACGTTGTAAAAGCCAATGAAAGTGAAAATTATCAATGGCACATGAGGTTTCAAAGACCTATTGTTTATTCATTCAGTTCCCTGAGCGGAGATGAAGGAGCCCTTTATCTAAACAGGAACATATAGATGGCCATGAGCCCTCAGATAAGAGTTACTTTAACGCCTGAATCTGGCTGCAGAAACCATTTCAAAAAGGAGGTCAACTTTTCGTGAGGCTGAAAGTGAAACATTTGTTCTCTCAAATTATAACAGAGTATCGAGGAAAGATTAACCTAACAGAATGGAGTCACACAGAAGCATGTTCCCCACTGAAGTTTGAGTCAAGTGGACTTTCAAAGCAATTTTGATGAATTAAGCTGAACAATTAATGTAAGTATCCAAAACACTGTGGAAGAAAGCACATCTAAACTTGCTCAATCCAATCAAGTTATCCTCATGTTGCTTAAAAGTTTTTTGTTTTTTTTTACTAAAATTAAATAAAAATAAACAGAAAATAAATAAATTATTGATCATCAAAAAAGTGGATAAGAAGAACTACTATGTAGTCATAAAGTGTCTTTCCCTTTGGTCATGTCTTATTTCGCCTAGGGCACCAAGTGAGTCAGTAGTGCCCCATGGCGCCCCATTGAGTACAGGAAGAGACAAAGATTTCCTTTTGTTTCACTGTTCCTTAGATTAAGTCTGAAACCTGGTGCAAACTAGCTATTTTGAAGTGTATTTACCATTTCTACAATTAGCATTCTGCTTTGGCCCATAACCCATGTGTGGATTTAAATCAACTCGTGAATGCCCATGTGTGACTTTCTCAGGCTTGACAACAAAAGACCCAGAGCATCTGCATCTTTTCAACTGCACTAATCCGCAGATGCATCACATCCGATTGCTAATAAGCCAGGAGAAATGATCGAAAGTCAACTGATGAATTAAACTCAAGCTAGTCACTACCACCCATTAGAAGAATGAAACTCAGTCACAGCAGGTAAGTGGTTTTATGGGTTGTGGTGCAGCGGCAGGCTGCTCAAAGAACAAGGTTTGTAAGTTTGCCATGAGAACACTGGCATCATGCTGCAAGTGGTGAACTGAATTGGTTTTTATTAGCATGCTTACAGCATTTGGTAATTGTTTCCAGAGTGGTAATTAGCTCATTGTTTGCACTTTAGTGCCAAATGTATACATCTTTAATGAGGAACAAAGACTTGTACGTCCTTCGCTTTCTATTCATGCTACATAGATAAATGTAGTATACATAGATAAAACAGGCTTAAGGTTTTCCTTTCTTTAAACTGTCATTTTAAAGCTAGTGAAATCCACAAGCAGTTTGGTTCAATTGATTCTTTGGCTGATTCGTCTATAAAGACACTAAACAAAAACTACTTTTTATCGAACAACCTCTCATTTCTGTTTGAAGTTGTGAGAATCAGAATCACATGCTGGGTCGTAATGATTTAAGCTTTTATTCTCTGTTCTTATAAACAAGAGTTGGCAGAACATGGAAATAGTGGCAAGAATTATGAAGCAAGGAAGTGTGGTTTAACCTCAGTGAGGGGAAATAAAAAAAAAAAAAACACCAATGGAAAACCATTTGGAGGTTGAGAATCGCAAAAGAGACTTCAGAAAATAAACAAAAGAGGGGGGTGAGAGAAAACTTGCAATGCATCCAAAATCCTGATGGCTGTCTTCTAGATGGGGATTGTGGAGACCCAACAAACAAAGAGAAGAATGAAGCAGCAAAGCCCTTTGGCAAGCTGCAAGTAATTAAAAAGGCCTGTAAACGCCTTCCAGGATAAAGGGCACTTCAAAAGATGGGCGGGCGAGCGAGCGCGCGAGACGGAGCTGGGAAAAGCCAGGGGTCTGTGCACCTTTGGGATCTGGGCTAATGCAGCACAATACAGAGATACTGTAGGGGGAACACTCAAAGGCTTTGTGTGCCTTCAATCTAGCCATTGTCCCTCTCCTGAGGTCTGAGGAGAGCGCGCTTCCACTGATTAGAGACTGACAGAGAGCGCATACTGCGGAGTGACCCTCCAAGCCCTGAGGGGATGTTTGAGAGCTGATAGAAGGCAGACTGGCTACTTGAGGCAGGAAGGGATGACTTTCATACATATTGTACATTAGTATAAATAGCTATTAGTTATATAAAAGTTCATTCCCTGACTATATGTTCACTACCTTTACAAATGTCACTTTGAATTAGAGATGCACAATATATCCAGGGATTTTCCAGAGTTAGTATAGTTAGCTAAAACCATACAAAACATTTGTTTCTTAAAATAAAATACTTAAAAAAAAAAAAAAAAAAAAAAACTAAAATCATCTTATTTTAGCTGGTTGCCATGATGGCAACATTTCTCATTATTTATTAATTTAACTTGATGTACTACAAAAACTGAAAATAATTCTTAGTTAAAAACAATATACTTAAAAAATATAAATGACAAATACACATCAAAATTACTAAAACTTTAAAAATGAATTGAATATTTGTGGAATATTTAATTGTGTGTATATTTCCCCACTTTTACATTTAGATTATCTTTTTGTCGTCACCTAACATTCAATCTTAAAAAACAACAACAACAAAAAAAAAAAAACTTAACCATGTTAAATGTAATCTTTAGCAAATCTCAAAATGATTGTGCATTTTCATACTATACAGTCATACTCTCATTATAATTTAGTGATGCCTAAATTCACTTGTAGTGTTTAAAACAAATTTTAGGTTTATAATTATTTATAATTTATTCAGACAAAATAGTATTACTTCATATAGTATTGGTCATATATTAGTTATCAGATATTAGTATCAAAATAAATATCAGCTTATCGGTATCTGCAATTGTGCATCCCTAGTTCCAATCCTAATAAAGAGTTTGCTTTTGCCTTGACTGAAGCATTAAGATACCACGGTTTGCTTAAAAGCGGAGGGATTTAATTAGTTTTATCTGTGCTTCATTTTTGCAGGTGATCTGGAAGCGAGGGCGACCCTGGATATGACATACTCAAACCTGCTTCCAGCGTGGAGTGCGGCAGCAGTCCTGTCGTAAAGGCAAAGTTGCTGGGTCACCTGCCCCAGCAATTACAACAAGTTCTATTTTCTGGACAACCAGAAGTAAAGTCTCTGTAGATTTTATGGGACATCTACGCCCCTGCACCCCACCTCTTCAACATGCACACACACACACCTCGTATGTGTGAACTATGGCAGTTCCTTTTCCCCCCCAGGCCTCTCCAACCAGCTGTGCTCTGGTCTCAAAAACTGTAGATGGTGAGTGTGTGAAAGCAGAAGAGAAAGGGGAGGGGTGGCACTCCGTGTGCCTGAAACAGACTGACTGTAGTCATTAAGGAAGCAGGCATAAAACTCTCAAGCCATTTACTCAGTTAATAAGCGACTTTGTCTAACAGTCAGTTTTGACAACGGCAATAAATTTTAAATTTATGTCAACAAAACATATGCTGAACACCTCATTTCAATGCCGGAGTGGCATGCTGGCTCGTAAATCAGCCCTGTGTTTGAAACCTGAGTAGATTATGGGTCTGTGTTATTGAGCTGTTAGAGCCCAGCCCATATAAACCTGAACTTTCTCACTCCTGAGTGGACCCCAGACCGTACATCATAGCTAGGAGTTCCCCTGTCAGTGCGGCCCGCTCACTGCCCCCCAGTAGGTCAGAAACCTAAAAAATAATAGGCATTATAAAGGCATGCAAGTACGTAAAACTACATATTTCAACAATGACTAGTTGGATGCCAAAAATAACTACTTGACTGTTCATTCTTAAAGGGAAAATTCACCCCCAAAAATTTAAATTCTGTCATTTACTCAACCTCATGCCATTCCAATCCTGCATGACATTCTCTCTTCTCTGGAACACAAAACCTTTTATGAAAAATGTTTGAATGTTTGTAACCAAACAATTTTGGTGTTGACTTTCATTGTACGGATGGGGAAAAAAAAAAAAAAAAAAAAAAAGAAAAAAAAAATCAAAATATCGTGTTCTACAGAAAAAAGTAAAACTGGTTGAGAAATTGATGACAGAATTTATTTTTGGGTGTGCCCTAAAAAATGCTGGGTTGCTTCAACCCATTGTTTAGGTATATATATGGACAAACCCAACAATTAGGTTTAAAAATGTCTGTAATCCATAACTTTTTGTGTTCAAAATTTACAATTTTTATATAATGAGTGAGTACATCATGAATCCATTTTCCAAACTGTGTTTTTGTCTTGCCCTGAATCACTATGGTACACCTTTAATAAGCGCTTTTATTCAGACTATTTTAGAACTGTTGGGTCGCCACCGCTGCGGAGTAACCCACTACCTGCATCACTCATCATAGACAAACAGAGAGAAGTAGCTCCGGCTACAATGTTCTTCCGCAAGACACATGACGTTTTGTTTACTAACCACTATCTATCAACGGAGTGCCAAGTTGCAGCTTTAACTTAATTTAAACCAAAGGTTGAGTTTGTCCATATTTGACCCAAACATGGGTTGAAACAACCAGCATTTTTGTCTAATAAAACAATGTTTGGCCTCACCTGACTGTATCATTTTAAAAATGGCTAAATACAGTGCAACGGAATGAAACAAAATTTAAGGATCTCAAGTAGTATTAATGCAACACTCATGGTGGGACATTCAAAATCAGCATTAGATGCACCACAACTCCCAAAGACGTCCATCTTACATGAACTGTCCCATAAAAGTTGTTTCTTATGCTCAAATAGCATTAAAAAGCTTTTTTCAGACTGGACCAGCCAATGCGCATGTGCAGTCCTAAGCGCAAGACTCAGGTATCTATAGCAACAGGAGTTTTTAACAGCAGCTTCAGTGACAATTCAATCAGCAATTAGATCTTTTTAGAAGGTGGGACTTATTCTGCCAAATTCCGCGTTGCAGTTTGCAGTTTCCGACCAGCGAAAGCGTATCATGTCATTTAGCTAATTAATTAAAGCACTGCTGCTAAAATATCAAAATAAGGGTTATCAATGTAAACACTGACTTCTACAGTATTGAAAACAAGACACTATGGAAGTCCATCCACTGTTTGGTCACTGACATTCTTCAAAATCTCTTTTGTGTTCAGCAGAAGAAGAAAAAAAAAACTCATACAGGTTTGGAACAACTTGAGGGGGAGTAAATGACATTTTTAATTTTTGAGTGAACTATCCCTTTAATGCTGGATGCCACTTGTCATAAGACTGGACAAGACAATATAGCAGTAGAGACGACAAACAAAAACAAGAAAAATAGAAAAGTAAATTTTTTGGATGCTTTAAAAAAATTGTGCATTTTTGAACCCTCTCTTTGCCTTAACTCATATTTTGAGTGATTAATGGAAAAAAAAAAAAAAAGTTAAAGAATAATTTGACGGTATTATTTTTTTCAAAACTTCTGTTGATATCAATAAAATTGTTATAGTGAATTCTTTTGGCCATGATAATCATGTAATGGAAGTTTGATACCGTGACGGCCATATATCAAAACATCAATTAGGATAATAAAAAGAAAAAAAAACCCTATATGAACTAGTTGACCAGCTAATCGACTAGTCATCATTCGAAAAAATAAATGAATAAAAAAGGCTGCCCACTCAGACACACAACATTATCCTGCAACAGAAGAGATATTCAAATTACTTAACATTGCCTTTAATAATCCCCTTTTGAATTTTGAACTGTATTTAACTCAAGGGGCTGATTCAATGTTGAATGCTCACATCTTTCACAACAATATACTACGCATCTACGGTCCACTACCTTATCCTTTTTATCCTAGGATCTTTCTTCTGTCTGGCTCCACCCTGATGAAACAGGTTTGAGTACCACTAGGCGCAGAAGCAACAACTGGAGGGGCATGTGACACTAGCAGCAGGAGAGGCTACGTGCAATAGGCCAAAGAAATGATAATTGCAAAGAAAATCATGGGAGAGTGGAAGGCTGTTCCTGGGAACAGAGAAGCTGGCCCGTGCAGTCAACCATACCCCTCATTCATCTGCTTTTAGAAGGTCCCACTCGATCCCTAAAAGGCATGCCGGCCCATGTGCACACTCAGATTAAGGTATTTGTCAAAGGGGGCCAACAATGCACAAGAGAGGGAAAGAGAAAGTGGGGTGGGGGGCCAATCTGTCAATCCACTGCTGCACTTGAGCTTAATAGAGATTTCAGTGAGGTGTTGACACCATGCTGCCACAACATTAACATAATGATGATTAATGTTAATTGACTTTTCAAAAGACCCTCTTTAGTAAAGGACAGTTGACTGACCTCGGCTATAAAGTGCTTTATTATTACAATGTTCAAATGTCAATAGATAAACGTAATGTCTTATGTTCAACAGTGACAGCAAAACATATCCAGTATTGAGTCCAAAAGTCTAAGAACACATTGATAATCTAATTTAAACCTGTAAATAAATAGCTTACGTCAATTTGAAATTTAGAAAGTTGTCATTCAAGCAACATGTACAGTTTACAGTTCGGGGTGAGTAAGAATTATTTTTTTTTTGGATGCATAAAATTGATGAAGAAAAACAGCCGCTAAAAATTCAGCTGTGCTGCTATAAAAATAAATTACATTTTAAATTGTAATATTTCACCATATTACAGTTTTTACTTTAATAACACAGCATTAGTGAGTATAAGATCTTTCAAAAACATGTCAAAACATCTTACCAAATCCAAACGTTGGAACGATAGTGAATATATTAATATTTAATACAATAATACATTTATATTAATCTACCATTTTTAATTCAAACTTTCTACTCATAAAACGCCTTTTTGAACTTCATTGTAAATGACATTACTACATAAAAATGGAGCACTACAAAAGACTGAATACTTGAGAAAAATATGAAAAAAGACGTAAAACTGGTTTCGTCTCGCTTCTGAGGGATGAGACATCCCTAAACTGACTGTTTGCGGTATATCTGCTTTATTTTAGCAATCTTCAGTGAGACTACCAGCATGTCTTTTCCCCAGTCTTTTCCAGTCCATTAAGAATGAATGAGGCAGACAATGGCGAATCAGATGGCGAAAAAACAAAAAACAAAACGACAGCATCAACAACAAAAACCAACCAAATTTCAGCTGTTCGAGATAAGCCCACCCTTAACCCCTGCAACTGCATCCATGAAAAGCCATTACTGCGTTTATGAGCCGTGCGCCACTTCTCCCTCGCTCTCTTTATCTCTTTCTCTCACACACAATGTGGTTATGCTCTATAAGATACAATTGTGCTTGAATATATTATTTTGACTGACAGAAAATTACATAGTACTGCCAGTCTCTCTCACTGTTTACCAACCCTGTCTTTATGTCTATCCTTTGTTTCAAGGTTTTTTTCTCTGCCTTTTTTTTCATGATCGGAATGTATCAAATGGCTGGGTAATTCTCAGCGGCGCGGACTGTTTATCAGGAGTCCTCCTGTACATATCAATGACTCGGCCCTCTCTCCCTGCGGCGAGACATTCATATGAATTCCAGCCACACTCACACATACTGCAGACTCGTGCTAAGCATAGATGAGTAGCGGTTGAAGAGACACACAGACAGAAAGCGAGACCGTGTGAGAGGAAGAGAGAGATGAGGACGGCTGCCTTTATTACGATTCCCACTATACACACACCAACACACACTAACAGATTTCACCTACAGCTCGACAGATAAGGATAGACAACATTCACAACATATTGTGTGAATGAGAGGAAAATGGCAGGCAATCAAATCATTTAACAGGCCGTTTCCAAATAAAAGCCAAGAATTCGCAAAGAATTTCTGCTCCGAAACCTAGTGCGCTGCCTACATAGGCGTCACAGGTATGCTCCCTAAAGCGAAAGGTTACATCAGCAAAGTTTCTGCAAAATTTCATGGCCAAAGCATGTCTATTGTCAATAGTGTAGAGATGTATGAAACAGCTCACATACAAGTCACTTTCAAACCAAGCAGCTTTCTGTTGGTCAACACAGTGAATTCATATGATCGACTTGAACTCGTTGCAAAACATTCATGGGAAAATCTTTCATCATCACAAAAAATTCCAGTTTGAGTGGATTCCTATTGAAATTACTATATTTTACAGTGAAAATTCAAACAACGATAAATGTGACCGCACCTTAAAACACGTTCTTTTGGCCAAATTCTAAAGGTCACAATGTACTTCAAGTGAAATCAAAGACAAAAATGGTGTGACAAAATGAACAAAAAACAGGCCAAAATGAAGTTTGTTTGAAGTTCGTTTCAGGAGCTCGAACAGGTTGCCGGAGCAAAATTTTCTCCTGGTAAATACTTTCGAAATACCACTGGTCCGTGGCCATTACGTAATCTGTGCGCTGGAGCTCTGTCCTTTTTGGAAATGTCCAGTTCATTTCCTCTGCTGAGTGTGTCGAGGTCAGACGTTTGCGAGTGAAAAACACTTGGTGACAGGGCTGGACGATTAATCGGAAAAAAGTAATCGAAACAGAACTTCGACATAATTTTCCCATGTCAGTCATTTCGTTTTTTTTTTTTTTTTTAAATCCTGTTAATACTTTCCCCTAAAAATATACTACCACGTGTGTAGTCACGTGACTCCGCCCCGTCCAGTCAGCGACATGAAAGCAACACTGAGGCGAACTCAAACGCCAAGTGAACTCACACAGACAGCACTGAAGCGAGGTCTCTTTCGCTTGCGTTTTAAGATCAAGCAATTTTAGACCATCGAATGTGTATCATTATATAGAGCTACTACACCGATGTACACGAACACTCATACAGACAGTAGCTGCACACCATGTGAAGATCGCGCACACAGAGAGAAGCGCAGAAACTCGTCAACGCTGTTCTGAGATATATCACTCAAGTATCTTAGAAACTCAAAGTTATAGCACATATTTTTCTAATTTTGAAGTAACTACTTACAAACCATGGTATGACTAATTCACGTAAGAAAAGCTATGAAAACGAACAATAGATTTTCTTTCATTAAAAAAATGTCCCACCTTTAATATTAAAGCATATTTACAATACAAACCTTGTCAGTGAACTATAAAGGCAAAAAAACAAAAAAGTAATCGAAGTAAAGTGTAATGAAGATTTTGATTTTAGGTCATATCATCCAGCCTTAACTGGAGAGCTACATTATAGTAAAGTGTAATTTTGATTGAAAGCAACACTGACAGTTTTTGGTATAAAGCAATCCATTATATAAAGTGCTATATGAATAAATGCGACTTGACTGGAGTGCCGAAGAGGGGCTTCTTTCTTTCTGTCTTTATCTCACTCCTTTTTCTTTCTTTCCTTTTCCTTATTTCTACATTTGTAAATAAACTGCATGTTAAAAATATCTGTAACCTGGAACTTGTATCTGGAACAGATTCTGGGTCTAAGCGCTAGTTTATAATAAAAATTGGTAAACTTTATACTCTAATCGCGAACACATCAGACTTAGCAGAATTCTAAATGTCCTTGCGTTATTCAGCCTGAGGGTGGCGCTATAATGATGATTGACACTTCAGTACACGCGACAAAACACAGAACGCCATCTTGGAATTGCATAATGTATTATTGCTTCCGAATGTTGTTTTAGAATATTGCAATTTATGTAGGAATTCTAGTAGGAAAAAAGTATGCCTAATGTCTATTCACAAACAAACAAAACAAATATAAAAGCTATTCACATGTGCACGTTTAAATTAAAGGATTTACACTTCCATTAATTTGATGCGCTACTCCACATAGGAATAAAAAGACATGTCAACTAGTAACTGACCTGATGCAGACATCTGAGGCAGACTGATATCGTCTTGTCTGGAGTGAGGTTTATGTAAGGTGTGTTTTACCTAATTAAAAAAATAAGCGGGGCAGCCAGAAATCTGCCCCAATGGCTCTCTATGGCAGCGCGCAGCAGTTCCATTTTTCACAACAGATTTACAGATTGGAAATATGTGGGGCGCTGTTGAGCTAAGGAGGGCTCCGAGACCGGCTGCCCCACTTAGAATCATGAACACATGCCTGCCAAAATCGCTACATTTTAATAGACCCTGCTCACTTTACGACTTAAAATAGTCAAAAAAATCTGAATAATATTAGTTGCAGAATGCGGAACATATTTACGGTTTATAATTAATACTGTGTATATAGAGGTCTAAGTTTTGGATGAATATTACTGCCCATACAGACGAACCGTGGCTGCTTCTTGGTATTTGTTGGGGTCCCCTAATTTCTCGGGGACCAAAGCGTCTGCTTACCTCGTGCCAAAGTCCGCCCCTGGTGCCAAACAGCAGAACTGGTGCAGATCAGTGGCTTTCTTAACTACTCTTTTCTCATTTTTGCTGTGATTATATCAGGGCTTTAAGGCAGCATAAAGAGAGACAATGACAATCCCATAATACACTCTCAGTAAAAAGACCATCAAACATGACAAAGCAAAATTATTCTAAATATTTAGCTCACTCAATAACAAAAATTAAACTAAAATAAATAAAACAAAGAATTGTTACCTACACACACAGCAATCCAACATGGCAAACAAAGCGATAAAGATTAAATTGAATAACAACAAAAGTAATGATTTCTCTCATCATCATTTGTACAATTCTAAGTAAATAAAAAAAATTAAATTACCTACGCAGTCTCCAATCTAACTGAATGTAGAATATTTTACACATTTTTTTTTTGGTGTGTGTGTTGTATGTATTTTTATGCTTGCTAGAGAATCATTAGCTTATTCCGAATCAGTCGCCTATGAGGTTGCATTTTAGTTAGTATGCCAACTAAGAAGGTAGCCAAGTAGGCCATAGCCAGCAAGGCAGCACACTAGGCTAAAAACCATAGCCCTGTTGCAAGAAATTACCAAAGATGCCCTAAACATTTTTTTCATGCCCTATGTCATCAATAAATCCCTGCCTTGTTTTGTAGATCAATCTTGTTTTTCGGTGAACATCCCATGCTGGGTGGCTGAACCACACCGTGGAGACTAGGTTAAATAAGCAGCATGTAGTCCAGACTCTTCTATGAGAAGGGAGGGGGGTCTCTTCAAAAACAAGACAGTGAAGGTGTATTGGGAGACTGGGGCGTTGAACAAAGCTCAATTATGTTGTCCGGGGGAACGACACAGCACTCCTTTCATTATCCTTTCGAAGCCTCTTTTCTGTGGAGTCAACAGGCAGAACTGTGGCGCATTAGCCGCACACAAGAGCTCTGTCAGGAAACGGGCTTAAGCCGGCGCTCCTAATTGCGCTACCTGGGAAAAAGAGACATTCCCCCGTTCTAATCCACAATTTATACCTGTGCCCTCAACAGCAGCTCAGGGGAAAGGATTCACACCTAATGCCTCATTCACTGGCAACCATTACAAGACAGCCTCTGTCATTAACCTAATGACACAAACTAAAGCTCTATGACCGGCACATTTGCCAATAAAAGGGATACCGTGACGTTTAAGGTTATTGATGGTGACAGAAGGAGGGGTCTTTTTTTTTTGAGGACACTCATGTTTGCAAATATATCAGGTCTGTGTTCAGTGATTAGCTCTGTGATTTGAAAGCCTGTGACACTTACAATAATAGCTGTGCCGGCTAATCAAGGGTTTGCGCTTCTTGGTAAAAATGAGACCGAGAAGAGAGAAAAAGGAGAGAGAGAGTGAGTGTGGAAAGGAGAAAACAAGAAAAGCGCTGGGTTAACTGACATCTTTAAGCCTGGTAGAGTGTGAGGTTAAATGGCAGCGCAAGCTCCCAAATCCTCTTTTTCTTCTCCTTTTATCACAACGCCAGCCTCTTTCTATCTCTGAATATAGCAATCCTTTCATTTCGCAACACTCCTTAGCAGTTTGTTATGTTCTTGTTTTCCTCCGTTGCCATTTGTTGATCTTCAGATCTGTGAGGCTAGCGCACACAAGCGCGTCGTGGCTCTATAAAAAGCCCCAGACGAGAGTTCCCTCCGCCATGCATTATTCATGGGCATCACCTTCAATCAAGTGGCAGAAACCTCAAGGATGTCTAACTTTAGGTCTTCTCTTTTTGAAAAAGACAGAAGCAGGCAAGAAACATTCCAGTGTGTCTTGTATAATTTATTCCCTGTTCAGATGACATCAAATACTTGTACCCTCTTGTGTGTTCCAGTTTATATCTGCCATGCTCCAGGAGAAATACATTTCTTCCTGTTCTAACAAGCTGGCACCTGTTACATTAATAAAGATGAAACTAAATAACAACTTGTACAGGGTGGAATGTGCAAAAACAAGATGCTAAAATTTAAGAGGAACAGCTTGTGAAGCGGCGCACAGATGTATTATCATTACCATAAAAAAAGTCTTAACCTCAACTCATATCATCATTATCACCACCTGCTATGACACTCTTTGTAAACAGACGTGTTTGGTTGTCTGGGCACGGGCACAAAAAGGACATTAAAGGCTTGTGCAGGCTGGTCGACGATAGCTTTCCCCGTTGCTTTCAGAGCATTACGCAACGACTCGAGGCAGAATACGATCCTCAGACAGTGACAGGTGGGGGCTCACTGGTGGTCAAATAAAAAAAATTGACTTCAATGAAGTCTATTCAGCCCGATTTATAGCTTTCGTTTTGGTTTGAGTTATGCTTTTATTTTGGTTGGTTGCACGGCCTGGTAAGTTCGGCTGAACTTTACCCCAGAAATACCAGACTGTGTAAACACCTCCGCCCTATGGTGTCGTGATACCGCCCTGTACCTCGCCCGGGCCACGGGGGGGTGTCAGGTGTTCCAAAAGCCTACACACGCACGTACCCTGCCAAGATGAGGTATCTGCACAGTCATGCCCCCACCCTCCGTCCTGCTCGAGAACAGCAGTGTTCCGAAATAGCCAGGATGTAGCGCCCCTCCACCTGCGGTAAACAAGCCTCCCGTCTGGCACGGCCGAGCGGCATCCGAGCCCTGATACGTGCAGAGTCACCGTCCCTGTTACTCACCCACAAACCAGCCTCTCACCGAGAAAGCGCCATCAACAGCTAGCATGCAGAGGAAGACAGAAGACGACGAGGAGGGGAGGAAATAAAAGCGTGAAGACACACTGAGATATTGAAAGAGAGATGCTGAGAAGGGGTCAGACAGAATAGAATGGAAGCACACAAAACATGGCAATGTCAAGAATGTGTGCCATTTTAGATTTCTGCTGTATGCAGGACATTGATAATGGCTCTCATAGAGATTGTGTGTCACCACGTCTGGTGGTTTGTGTCGCCTCTGCACAATTTATTTATTTTTTACAGAATAGGCCAGTGTGCGAAGCTCAGCTGAGCGCAGTTATAAAGCGCATGGTGCCCAGCAAAATGCATTAGAAATACGTGAGGCAAATTTTGGCCAGCATAGCAAGAACCAATTGACTAACACTTGAGAACTCCTGACAGCTCTCTTGCTCTGACAATTACAATTCTGTCATATCACACCATAGCAGCAATGTTGCTTGAGTGTGGACTGAAATATTACAATATTGCACAGCTGTAAATCGGAATGTTGTCTGCGTATGTGTGTGTGTGTGTATATTATTTACATTATATTATATTATATATTATATTATATTCATTCACAAGTGAGTGAATTGAACAATGTGTTTTTCCATTTTTTTTCCCAGTGTTTTTATATTATACACCATATTTATAAATGAAAATTGTGTGAAGAATTTTATACTGAATGTGCAAAAACAATGCTAAAATAAAGTATAAATAAAACAAAACATGTGCATTCTTTAATGTGCATCAAGGAATATTGGGTAGAATAAAATGTTTGAGTCAGGTCCTAATTTCATTTCTACAACACATGATATGACTTCTTTTTTTTTTTAAATGGTTTGGAAAACTACATTTGAGATCAAATACAAGTGATAATAGCTAGTAACCCAAGCAACTATTTAAACCAAAAGGGTTAAGCTTTTCCATTAAGATTTAGAGTTTGAGACATCACTTAAACTGATGGAACGTGTTTTGCTGTACATCTTCAATGAAGTCTATTTAACTCTTGGAGTAAAGCTATACATTTTAAACTGAACTCAGAACAGTTTCCAACCTGACTGAAATGTAAACCTTAACCACTGCCAGATAAGCTATCAGATGTGTCTCGGATCAGTGCCAAGGGGCAAACGCCTCCATTGATGCTTATTTACAGTGCCGGGAGCAGGAGAAGGCATAGGGTGGGACTGAAGGAGATGGAAGAAGCAATGGCCGTGTGATTCAGGTCCAGCCCAGGCCTCATTACTGACCGCCTGCTGTCTGCGAATGAAGAAAGCAGGGTGAAGGAGCCCTAGCACTGGAATGAGAGCGTAAGGAGAAATCAATACAGCTTCTATGACCCAGTCACGCGCTGCCTCTCATTGTGAGGGGAAATCAAAACAGACTTCTGTACAAAACTAATAACTATCAGCAGCATGAATGCCTGGGAGGACTTGTCACTCCTGAGCTGGGTGCTTGGTGAGAGAGAAAGAGAGAGCGAGAAAGACGGAACGAGAGAAAGGTCCAGCCAGACACATCAGCCTGTCTTTCTCTCGCTTTCATCCTTCACATCTCAGCAGGGGCACAATAACAGCACGCTCTGAGTGGCTAGATGCAGGTACACAGAAAACACACAAGTCTTTCTAAGGCCTTTTAATGTGTGCCTCTACCTGCCATGTTATATCACTTTCATATCCACTCAGAGCACAGCGAATATGGTTTTCTTAATCAGTTTAGCGTCTTGTTTTCCAGTAGACATACCTAATCATCCTTTAAAATATATATAAAATATATATAATATGGTGCCAATAGCCTCGTGGACAGCACACTGACATACAGTGCTGTTGTGCTTCAGGCGGCTCGAGTTTCAGCTCATAGACCTTTCCTGATCCTGTCCCCTCTCTCTCCCACCTCACTTCCTGTCCACTCTATACTATCCTATCAGAATAAGAGTAAAAAGTAGTCACAATTAAATATTAAATAAATAAAATCAAGTGCTAACAGGTATTTTTTGCTCACTGAATATTCTGTTTCACCCAGAGATAAATATGATTACAATTAAGACTTTAACTCTTTGGTAAACATAAGTAATCAAATTTAGAAAGGTTTTTTTTTTTTTTTTAAATTAAGAAAAATACAGTAAATCATTTTTAAAATAGTTTTTCTAAAACAAGCATTATGTAATATTGCTTCAATTAAATGTATCTGGTTTTACTGAAGAAAATCATCAAGAAAAAAAAGGAAAAAAGCAGCAGTGTCATCTGTTCCACGCATCTGAAGACCATGAATAATACATCGAGGAGTGGTGAGCGCTGTAGTGGCTGCTCGGCTTCATCAAACACTCCGTCCTCAGTAAGGTGTCATGTCTTTCAACAGATGCATGCAACAAAAGAGTAATTAATAGCCCAGCGGCGAGTGTTAGAATCCCCCATGCCTCAATATGTCTTCATTTGCCATCCAGTATGCGGAGGGATAGAGCTTTCTGCGGGCCATGTTTCTCCTCATTATGCCCATCAACAGCAGCCAGTCTCTGCGGGAGTACTCGCGAGCTCATTCTGATTCACGCTCCACTAACACACTCCATTGCCATAATGTATAGAATAAACAAGTCATGCTGTCTGCGTATAAAAGGTCCTCAGATTGGAGAAGAACCTCCTCTTGTAGACAAAGTGTAGACCAGACACGTGTCTAGATAAAACAACTGCAGGGTGCGCCGTTAAAAAAAAAAAAAAGAGAGATGTGTAATAATTGGATATTAAATGGATCTGAAATGAAAGTAGGACTAGGGATAGCTGGGGCACGAAAAATTATGTTTCTGAAACTTTTTTGTCTTTGATATGATATTAAAGAACTGAAGACCCATTACTCTAAACCAGGCTATATCATCTGAAATGTTCAATTGATCCCCAGAGGCAAAATCTTGAAATGAGCAGTTCCCCTGGATATGTATGCGATGATATATCTCCAACATGACATGCAAAATGAGATTTTGGAGGGATCTTGTGAGCTTTCCTAAATATATTGCTGCATCTATCATCTCATCAACTGTACGACACCAGATATGCATTATTATCTGCTTTCAAAATGTACGCCTTGAGCTAAAGATATCCATTTCTGAAAACCGGAAAAATCATGGAATAAAATTCCAGTTCCCAAGAATACGCATGTCAAATTCAAGTCTTTAAGAAGCTACATCTGAAGCAGCATATAAACCATAAAAATATGCATTTCCACAGACTGTTTAATTAAAAACAGAGGTGTCATAAATACATTTATACAGGAATTACAACAGCAGAATTAATGGTATGAAATTAATGTTTATGAATATATAAATTTTGAAGTAATGAATGAAAAATTGTAAATGATAAAACACCAAAACTCTTATGACAATGTTCAAGGCAGTTATTTTGCACAAAACTAATAAATTACCACTGGACACTGCAAAAATCATTGTTTTTTTTCTCTCTAGAAAAAAAACATCTTTAAAACTGAAAGCAAAACTATACTAAGAAAACCATTTGCAAAGAATTCTTGATTTTATTTTTCTTACCCTTATGGAAAAAAAAAATCATTAAGTATAAATTTTACATAATATTTGAGGTCACTCAAGTCATTTTTAATTTCACAAATGCCTTTCTCTTGTTTTAAAGGTTGCTAGATATTTCTACTGGAAAATAAATCTACAGATTTTTGCTGTGAATACACATAAGAGCAGCTACATGCTATTCTCCACTGAGATGCTCAACAGGTTAGTATTGATGTTATTCAGCCCTCCATACACTCTCTAGGGGCTCGAGGGTCAAATGGCACTTTTCACGCAAGTGATGTTGTTTTAAAGTCCACCGAACGACGCATTTAAATCAGCATTTTAACAAACGTCTCCACCATCCCTCACCAAAAGAAATCCCCCTTGTGTTACTCGAGACAAGCAATTTGCCTTTTTCGTTGTTTGCTTGACCTAGAGAAAACAATTTCAAAGGGTCTTCCTGTGGGTTTAACAGCTCAGTTGAACAGGTAGGCACTGGGCGGCTTTTTTCCCCCGGAAGATGAATTGGTGAGCTGTCGGTTCCAGACAGGGCGAGTAGTTGTGTTTCTGTAATAGGACACTGGAAGTGTCTTTGATTAATGAAAGTGTGATACTGAGCTGTTAGAGAGCCTTCCTACTGAAAGAGCGATTGAAGCGGGGATACGTGGCGACAGATGCTGGAACACGGCTGGACCTGGAGGAGAGGACGGGTTTGGATATACTCCCTCAAAGCATGGTTTGAGATGGGAAAGAGACTATGCGGTGCAGAAACGTCCTGTGGACAGAAGGGGAGCCATTAGCGAACGGTTCTTTTGATGAGGAATTACATTAACTGCCAGAGTGGTCACAGGGAACGATCATTTTAAGCATTTTAAGTATGATCACTTTAAATCTAAAATGTACAATCAGAAAAATCCATAGGATTTCATTTAAATAGGAGGCAAATGTAATTTGAGTTGAATCGTAATTGTGAGGCATATATTACAGGATTAGATGCGCCTTTCATTTGAGCTTTCATCAGCAACGGACTCCTTTTTCTGTAAACCAAGTCATTTCATTCTTGTTTTGTCTAAATACATTCTTGTTTTGTCCCCTGGCTTGAATCTGAAAACCTCAAAAAAACCAACAAAAACACACTGTGCTCAAGCAAACATATCCTCTTCAAAACATGCTGGAAAGGTTTTTGTTTACCCGGTTTTATAAATGCCCAACAATGCAAAGTTTGCGAAGCAAGAACAGTCTGTCGTGCTGCTGACAGGCCAAACTCCGTTGTTCCAATGCCTGGGGAAAACTTTAAATAAACAATTGCCTTCACACGAAATGTCTAACATGTAGTCACGAATGTCCTTCCATTCCAAAACACGGTTTTACATTGGATAACAGTTTGAATTAAACATATATTTATTTGAAAATAAACAAAAAGAGGGAATCAAAATCACTGCATGCTGATTGGCTGCTTGTTGTTTTGCACATTTATTGAGCAATTGCGTTATTACATTTCAAGGCAGAACATGTTTTAATGAGTTGATTAGTATCCTGAGATGACTGCATCGCGATCAAGGGCTTTTCCTCCGAGCGCTTGCTTTATAAGCCTTTTTTATAACACGTCATCCAAAACGGTTCAAGATGGGCAGAGGAAGGGAGATACGAAAAACCAACCTTCAAAACAAGCACAACAAACATTTACCCCTTCCAAAAAAAAAAAAAAAAGTGTTTTTCCTCAGTCCCCAACCCCCCTTGTGCCAAAGACGGGATTATGGACGGAAGAAAGGATGTTTATGCTCGCCTCGTTTCTAGGCTGTGAGCTCTCCCAAGGGAGTGCATTCCTCACCCAAAGCATGACTAAAGGTATGTGAACCATCTGGACAAAGCCACTGGCCACAATGGCCCTACACACCCAACCCAAAGAAGCCTTTCATTCGCTGGCCAGGACCTTGATATCCATCTGCTCCAGAAGGTTCAACCATCATTTCAACTGTTATCAATTGTGATTGGTTGCATTCATTCAGAGCAGGTATAAGGAGTAACAATCTAAATAATTCAGTGTACGAGTGGCGCACAAGCAGACATAATTGAAGGCAGTACACTGGAGGAAGAGAAGTTTAAATGTCACATTACAGCCCGATCGGATTCATTATCAATAACATGATCATTAGGAAAATGCCATGCGAGTGGAAATGCACTAGCCGATGTTTATTCCATCTCATAATGTGAGCTGAATTTAAAGCGATGCATCTCTGCCCCCTCAGAGCTCCTCAAATATCAGTATGCACCAGAAATCTCACCGCAAAGTTTATCGCTTTCCTCTCCTCCCGTTGCCGGGCAGCTGCTACAGAGCGCTGCGGAGATGCTGGAGGGGGCGGCGGTCTGATTAAGGTAGACTGGAGAGGGCTACAGGAGCTGTTCCTCCACCTGGAGCCCCCTCGGTCCTCTAGAGACCGCTCTCCAGTTAGAGCATCAATACACACACACGCACGCTCAGGACCTCACACACTCTCGCAGGGGAATTGCGCTGCCGCTAATAAAGAAGCTGGATTTGATAATCAGCTCAGACAGTCAATTTGCAAATAACGGATTCTAATTAATTAATCAATGTGCATTTTAACGACAGCATTGTCAAGAGCATTCAAGTGCAGTTTCCTTGCACATGGGCTTTTTGCTCTATTTAAAACACAGACATAATCATTTAGCCCTCCTAAGGCAACCTGAAAAGAAATTACTATTCCAGTGCAAGAAAGAAATAAAACCATAAGTGCTCGTTTAAAAAAAAAAAACAACAAAAAAAACATTTAAACTGAAGTGCACTGAAAAATCCGCTGTAGGATTTACTTTGAAAATTCTCACTCAAAAACTGCTATTATGTAACGCATTGAATTAAAAGTGAAATTGACATTGAAAGACTGAAATAGTATTTTCTTGTAAAACATTTAAATAATATGTTTTATTTATAACTTTGAAAAATCTTTCACGATTTACCAATTTGACATTTTACAAAATGAACCTGTTACCAAACTAGAAAAAAAGTTCCTCCTTTAAGAAATACACACTGCTGCCCCAACAAAAAGCCCACATCACTATGAATCAGCAGGGGAGCCGGGGTGTTTTCTTGTTAATTTGGGAGATTAAAGGTTAACCTCAGACAAACTGCCTCTATTCACTGGTCTGTTTGGGGTATTTAACATTAACTGTTGCTGCTTAGGCTCAGCAATTGAAAACCAAAGAGAAATGATAGCCTTGAGTTTTTTTTGATTTTTTTTAAAAAACAAGCAAGGCATCTTTCCCAACTGCAAGCATACAGAAATCTAATATTTATGGCAGCACGCATTATTTACAATGAGGTTATTAGGGTGGAGGAGAGGAGGAAAAAAAACCCCTAAGCAAATAGAACGCGTTCATGGGGTCCTGTTTCCCAGAGCGGTGGGAGACTGCAAATGATCCAAACAGAAACAACTGCACTCAAGATACTCTTAATGCAACAGCGGATTGTGAAGAATGGCAGGGAATCTAATTTGGTTGAGTCGCTCTATTCATAAAGTGTGATGAAAATCATCATCACATGCTGATCCCGACATAGTTTTGTGCAGTTTGGAAACAAGAACTTCAGCGTCTGCGGTCTGAGCCATGCATGGCTGTATGAAGCCATCAGAGTCGGTGATGACAGTGAAAGCTGCGGGGGAAAAACGTCAGGCTTTGGGGAAGAAAAAAGAACAAGAAAAAAGAAAAAAAGAAAAAAAAAAAAAATCAGGGATGTGGGCCATATTGAAGGCAGTAGTGCCCTCTAGGCTGAAAATAAGCTGCCCCCCAACCACCGGCAGGAAGCCAATGTGTTAAAGAAAAAGAGAGGAAAGAGAGCTCACCTGCAGAGGGGGCTATCATCAGCACAAACTAATAAATCTTTCAAAATCTATACATTTGCATTAAAACACAGCCTTTAAGTACATATTTGAAAGAATACCAGGCATTCTCAGTTTGACAAGCATGTGCACATGTCTTAAGAATGATGCATGATGTTTGTGCACACATCCCATTGTTAAAACCACGCCTGGAGAGAGAGAGAGAGAGAAAGAAAAAGAAAAAAAAAAAAAAAACTTTCCACTGCTTTAGTTAAGGGTAAGGAATTTATGGAGGGGAAGGTTGAGGTCAAAGGTCAGCCTTAGCACTCAACAGTCAGCCTAAAAGGCCAGATAAGAGTTGAAAGCATCCTGTGTGTGGCTGATACCAGCCTCTGGCCAAATAGATACTGTAAAGCCTGACCGAGCGGGATCCTGCCACCAGACGAGTAAAACCGGACTATGACGCTCATCTGCTGTTGGAGGCTCATTCGTCAAGCTTAATGGTTAAAGGCTTTTCAATCACCCAAATAAATGAACTTTGTCACTACACAACACCTGAGCAATGCGACGAACGTCAATTGCAAAAATGTCAACTGAATCTCAATAAGAGGTCAGAGGTCATCCGGCCACTCGACACTTGCCGCGAGGCATCTATTTATGCATTAACTCTGAGATTATCTTGCATTTAAGACGGCGAGGGCGAAGACTGCACTTCTTCAGTAGTGTGAGGTGCGGACAAGCCAATCCTCTGCAGTCTCCCATCTGATGTAATGTAAAAATACTGCCTGTTTTAATTAGGTGTTGCAGGCCTAAACATAAAATTACATCAAGTGGATAAAAGAAATTGGTATTCCGTAGAGTGAGCTTCTTGTTCTAATCTAGATCAGACGGAACAGTACGAGACGGAAAGGAGAACCTGACTGGAAAATCAAGCGACTAACGCAAGACCCTTCCGTCTGTGTATCATCTGTCCTTCTAGATAGACCTTATCCCTTCACGAGTTGTTTCCTAAAACCCTCAGAATGTGTCGAAAGCTCATGTGAGCGTGCAAACATTTGTGCAACCATGTCGCTCTGTTTGCCATTTTTAAGAATGCATGAGCAACCTGAAAAAAAAAGTAAGAGGTTTTCCTTTCCTTTAGTAGCCCTTCCTTTTTTCATTCTCATGACAAGTCTGTCAGCAAACCCAGTGCTGCTGCACTAACAGAGGAAGTGGTTGCGCACACCACCATACGTTCACAAGACACGTGTGTACACTTGCAAACAGTAAAAAGTGGTTATTTTTAAAAGCCTTCTTATGAAATATTTTGCAAGTAGCCAATGTATGTGAGAGAGAGATATAAATAGTGATCATCTGTCTCGATGTACTGTGGAATTGAGTATGCACATATTTCCAACTCGTGAATTTCTTTAACAACGGGAAAGAATTGTGGTCCGATACATTCCGATTTGGCGTCAATAACCTCTTGTTTTAATAACAAAGGCAGTGTAATTATTCAGACATCTTTAGCGCTTGAAAATGGGATTCTTTCAAGACTGCTGGCGTGCGTCCTGTTGGCACCATGTTGGACGCCAAACAAAGGCATCCGTGGGCATAATTGTGGCTGGTATTTTAACATTAAGACAATGGTGAAATCTAATGAGCCCCATTCCAAGAGAAGTCGGAAAATTGTAGCAATATCCCAGCACACATCAAACTAAAGAAACCTGTCAAACCGATGAAATAAATCATTCAAATCATTCTTTGGCCATGTACGAGGGCTAATTTTACGCACACAAAATCCTCCTGACCAAATCAGCGCCTCGTTTCAAACCATCTGTGGACAAACAATCATAGCATTTCTTTATGAGGTAGCACTGTTAGCACTAAATGAAAGGCAGGGTCATTGCTCATTAGGAATGATCTGCCTGCATTGATCCCAGCAGCTGAGCAAAATGTCACCTTAATTAAAAAGCGACGGTGCTCTGCTTGAATGTGTGCAGGAATCAGAGCTCACAGTGGTGCATGCTGGGGTTTACCTACGACTCTGAAAATACAAGCACTCTTCTTAAAGCTGGCCCACACTAAAAGATTTTTAAAAGATTGACCACACATGACAACACACCACACACTAACAGATCACAATCATAAACAACCAGAGTCGCGACAGTGAATGGGGGAAATTTTGCAAAATCTGGTCTGTAGTGTGACATCGTCGTTTTTAACCAAGTTAAAATCTCTCGCCATCCATGTGGCTTTAAAAGTCTTACCAAACTTCCTGCAAGCTGCAGTCACACTAGACTTCAGACTGCAAAGTTACTTCAGACCCTGTGAAAATGGGCAACAGGATATGATGCGACACACTAGAGCCTCTGTTATACATTATATTATACATTCTATCAATTATACATTCTAAATAATTAAAAAAAAACACATTCATAATTTCCCACACAGCTGCAAACCATTCGGCTTCAAAGTTTGTATTCTTTGTATTGAGGCAAAAGGTCATTTTGTGATATCCTCTAGTGGTCAAACACCTTGTTGATATCGTGATTCAAAAGTTAGAGGTCATTACAATGGGAACACAGTAAAAAGACAAGACTTCTACACAAGTGCATAGAAGTGAATGTAACACCGAGTCTAGTGTGACTGCATCTAAACAAGGACAGCCAAGGCTAACGCATTCAAATTGCTCCCAGGTTCACAACACCTGCCTATTTTAATTTCTCTAGACTTTGTTCTTTTCTCTGTGTCTGTGGCCAAATAAAAGAGAAAATGCAGCTTTGGGAGGGGGAGTAGAGACTGTTGTGGAAAGCCCAGAGCTTGAGAGAGACGTGTGAAAGTCAGGAATGTCCCGTCTATCACCTTCGTCAGTGTGAGGGGAGAGTGGAAAGAACAAGTGACTCAATTTATACATGCTAGCCATTAAAAGGTTAGTTCACCCAAAATTGAAGTTTCTGTCATTAATTACTCTCCCTCATGTCGTTCCACTCCTTTAAGACCTTTGTTCATCTTCGGAACACAAATCAAAATATTTTTGACGAAATCCGAGGGCATCTGAACCACACACAGGCAGCAATGTCATTGCACCTTTTGAGGTCCATAAAGGTAGTAAAAACGTAGTAAAATGGCTAAAATATTCAACGTGACTGCAATGGTTCAACTTTAAAGTTATTTAGCAAGGAGAATACTTTGTGCACAAAAACAAAAATAATGACTTCATTCAACAATTTGAATCACTGTCATACGTAGTTGACGTATTGAACCCAGTGCAGGCTTCCTTGTTTACGTCCGAATGGTGACTCCGTATTGGCCGAAGCTGATCACGTGAACAGCATGACACATGCATGTGATGCTGACGCAGGAGGCGGCCAATACAGAGTCGGCGTTCAAACATAAACAAGGAAACCAGCACCAAGTTCAATACGTCAACGACGTTATTTTTGTTTTTGCACACAAAAAGTATTCATCACTTCATAACATTAAGGTTAACCACTGCAGTCACATTGATTGTTTTAACCATTTTACTACCTTTCTGGACTTCAAAAGGTGCAGTGACGTTGCTGCCTGTGTGTGGTTCAGATTCCACATTTATACCACAATTAAATATTAACTTTACTGTTTTGTTTTGTCGTATATTATATATCTTCACTATAATATAATTTGAAACATTTCCATCGAAACATCAACAGCCACTGATCTAGATCTTCTCACTATTCAGGCCACCCTTACCTCAGGGCTGGGCAGAAGTAAAAATATTAGTGATCATATTAGGAGTAATGGGTAAAACACAGCCCTATTCTCTGGGCACAGAGAGACTGACCTAGAAAAACACAGCCGCTCTCATCTGGAGAGTGAGGTAGGAGAAATTGGCCCGAGATAAGACAACCCACTATGCTACGGCATTCATGCCCAGGTGCTATCAATTTCCCCCAGTGTGTGCCAGTTCAGAACTGGCACAATCTCACCCCGCAAGAAAGATGCGACGATACGGGGCACAGTACAGCAAGGTCTGTAGCAGGATGGGACACCGCTTATCTCGGAGTTCAGATTCACCCATTACTCAAGATGGATTCTGCTCCCTGTCATGCAAAATCCATAGCTTAAGTAAGTAAATGGCTGTTTTTCCTGTGTGCCTAATTGGCGTAATAAATAGCATTCAGAATTAATTACAGGCCTATAAAATAAGTATTTTTGGATAACAAAAGTCATATAAAAGTCTTACTGGCCTTTCCATTGCTGTTATTTAGTTTTATGAAGGATGTGTGAGTGATTTAAGCACCAGTGATCGCTCTAGTTCAAATGCTCCACCAAAAATAAATAAATAAATACAGCTGATATCAACAGTTTGGTATGTGCTCCTTGTTCCTAGAGAACATTTAACCTCATTTGGTCTGAATTCATATGTCATTTCCAGGAAAAAAAAAAAAGGATACACGCAAAGGGATACAGCATCCCTGTAAATTCAAGCAAAATATGAAAAGGCTGTTCTTTTATTGTATGACTGATGGCCTGCCTGATATGATGTTACCAAGAAATGCACATCAACAGCGCAAACTACAATGACTTGAGTCGGTCTAAGAGATGACTTTTTGCCTAGGTTTAGTACCTTTCCTGTCCCTCCCTCCTTTATCTTTTGGTCTGCCGAGTGCCACAGACACAGACAGTTCCAGGAGTGGCCCTTCAGGGAGAGAAAGAGCGGTCCACATGTGGCGTTTATTTTTAGTGCAGCCGACAAGCAGAAAGCCCTCTGGTTAGTTTCTCCAAATGTTTCGAGAGGTGATAAATCTAATATTGACCCTCCTTCTCTTCGTGGGCTCCGTCTACCTACTGCAAATTTTTAATTTGGCCCTGTGGGCTCGTGAAACACGGAGCAGTGTCCTCACACCAGGATCAGTGATGCTGACAGAAAAAGCAATGCTTCCCCTGCACGTGTTGACAAGAAAGCTGCTGATTTCGTTGCAGTGACAAAACCCAACTGTCCAGGGCTAAAAATATGTCTACATCTGTTTGTGCAATGTTGTCGAACATATGTTAGTCAAACATGCTTTGAATGTAAACTTAATAATTAGAATAAAATGAAAACCAATCAAAACACTAAAGCACCCTAATCTGACAGGACTCGTTTTCCCCAAGAAGGTCGGGTAAATAAGCACGAATGTCCACCCCTAACACAAATGAGATAGTACAAATATGAATTTGCCACCAATTTACCAAAACACAGAAATGCACATTGTGGTGGCAGAAAAACAGTGGCAACAAGTGGAGGAAAACAGGCAAAATACACAGAAAGTCACAGAAAGAGGGAAAAAAAAAAAAAAAAAAAAAAAAAAAAAAGTCAGAATAGGAATACAATTTTTTTTCTAGATTATCCTCTAAAATAACACCCTTTGATGCGATAAATCTGCTATTAAAAGATGAATTAGCTAAAAAAAAAAATCTACAAAATATTCACATATGCAGTTCATAGGGGACATAATGTATCCCTACAGTCACAGCATAATATTTGAACCTGTAACCTTTTACATGGATAACATTTTAATATAACATTTCTTACAATTCTGACTTTTTCCCCTCTGAATTGGAAGAGATGAGTTTATATCAATTCTGAGGGGAAAATGTCTGAATTGCAAGATTTTTTGATAATTCCAAATCTAATGAAAAAAGATATTTCTGATTTCTATTCTCAAAATTGAGAGACAAACTCCAAATGGCTTCAGTGGCTTGCATTGACTAATTTTCAGCCACCTAGTAGGCTCCGCCTACTAAAAAAAGTCATCGTTGTTTGCCAACACCCAAATACTTTTGTCTATTATCAATGTTGAAAACAGTCTGCATTTTTGCGGAAACAGTAATGCATTTTTTTTTCCAGGATTCCTTGATTAGAAAGTTCAAAGGAACAGCATTTGTTTGAAACAGAAATCTTTTGTAATTTCCATGTTAAAGTTATCGTGTTAATTATGGGTGTTACAATTTAGCCAACTAGTACTGGCAATAACCTTAATATTTGAAATTAATAGTACATATGATAATGAGACACGTATATAATTCAGCGCCAGTATCTTATTGACATCCCAACGTACAGTAGGTGGCAGTATTGCACCTTAACTAGTTGCTACGGGTCATAAAACACAGCTGCTACTGCCGCGTAAAAGCATGTCGACGGATATGGCAGACGAAACTCTACCTGTACTCTAAGAAAGCTAGCTCGCCAGTGTGGAAGTTTTTTTGGATTCCGTAAAAAATTGCCTAAGGGTCAGTTCGCCCAAAAATGAACATGGTCATCATTTACAGAATACTTACCTCATGATGTTCCAAACCCTTAAGTCTTTTGTTCATCTTTGGAACAAAAGTCAAGATATTTCTAATGAAATTGGAGAGATTTCTGCCCCTCCAGTGACAGTCTATGCAACTACCACTTTGACCCTTCAAAAAGTTCATAAAGAAATTGTAAAACTAATCCATATGAATTGAGCCGTTTAGTCCAAATTTTCTGAAGAGTCTCAATCGCTTTGTATGATAAACAGATGTTTTTAACGGCCACATCCACACAGCACACACTCCCTACTTGCTAATACCTACAGAAACCCCAAACAGTAAATGAAATCATAGACATTCTACATTAATAACTGCAACTCAAACATCAATTAGAAGATGAAATTCATCTGAATGGTACAAAAGACAGATTACAAAAACAAGCTCACAAAAAGAGTCAACAAATAAGGCTGAGATTGGAGGTGAGAGACAAGATACAGCACCTCTGAAGGCATGTCACATTGCTCCAATAAAATCATAAAAGCTTGCACTCTGTCACCCTTCTCTCTACTTTAAATGGAGACAGGGTGGAAATCAAAGGGAAGGGGCAAAATAACAAGTGATCAACAGTGGTCCAATGTTGCACCATACACATGGACATGTCCACATCTATGAGAGGTCCATTTTACCTGGAAAGACAAACACTTAGTGCATACACTGATTTAAATGGAAGAAACAGCTTTTATCCCTTACCTGGTTAGGACACAGTGTAATGCACTCAATGAACAAACTAATTTGTTTACTTTCATATGAAAGGGAAAAAAAAAATACTTCCCTCTTGCAAAACCTAATAAAAAAAATTAACACCCAGAGCTGGTGATATAATGTGCATTAAAATGAGTTCCATTGTCACTATTAATGTCTCATAAAGGCTGAGGATCCTTGCCTCTCATTGAGGAAAAGCATACACACTGAACAAAGGCAAGGGTCAGAACCGTGACACTATATAAAATCTCTATCATCTCTTGGCTTTGGGTGATTTTGCAGTTCAAATACTGCAACTACTGGCCTTCAGCAGTGGATTGTGGCTCTCTATGTCTAATGTAACTGACTAAGAAGAAAATGTGACTCTCCAGTCCACATAACAGCAGCCAGAGCACAACAGCTTTGAGAGAATCAGCCCTGACTATGTTTGCGCTCTTCCATACAGAAATGTCAAGGAAATTGTAAAAACATTAAAAAATGGTGAAACCACTCAAAAGTGACGCAAACACTTCTTATTATATTTTGTTTTATCAGCAAAACCATAGAAAGCTTTGCTGACTTGAAAAGGAAACTATGATTCACTTTGAAGGACAGACAAACTTTGAAAGAGATCTTTATTAATCAAGCTGTTTTTGGTAACAGAATAAATTCAGGGAACCGTACTACCAATCCAGATTTCCTGGAAAATGGACAAGGTGACCTAATTTTAGCGTTCCTGAAAAGCTACACTTTCCAAAGAACATTTCGACCTTTTGAAGATTTTACCTCACAGAGATTAAGTATCCATTACCACTAGAAATGTTTAACATTTTAACAAATACAACCAATGTTTAATCATTTCAATAAGTTTTTACAAAAGACAAAATATGAAAATTGTATCAATAATAATATCACGATTATTAATCAAATAAATCACACCGATAACACCACAGTGCAGTAGGCACCAACATATGCTACAGCATATTTTCAGGGTTTTCCATATTCACTTTTCTCACACATCTATGGGAAGCATATGGACTTCCCTGCCAGCAGACGTTAATAGCTCACTTAGAGGATTTAAATTTGGGCCTCTCTTTTTTCTTTTCCCCCAACTAACTACTATACAAAAGGTTTATTTTTAACCATTCCACACATTAGACAACAGAAAGCAGCTGACAGGGGCAGAATGAGGGACCCATTACCTCATCACAATAGTGGGAGCGCAAGAAACCAAGAGACAAAGGAAAGAGGGGGAGAGGAGTTGTGGCCACTTCATGCTCTCACATCAGTATTTCCACAGCACAACTCTATTTCAGCCCGCCAAACTGAAATGAACTCTGTAAGGTGGATGGAGAGTGATGTGCTCCTAATGCAGGTGATTGGAACTCTAGTGTAGTCTGAAGAACACTACATCCAAGAAAACAAGTCAGAGAGAGAGAGAGAGAGCCATAAAAGAGGAACAGGTGTATTATGTGTCTGTATTTAAAAAAAAAAAAAAAAAAAAAAAAAGAAATCAAGGGAAAGGATAAAAGTATTATTGAAATACTTATTTAAATAATGTCATAGGGGTGACATTGCTTGGATACCTAGTTCACTTTACGCAAATAAAAAGGTTTGGCTTTTTATTAGCATTTTTTCTGAGTTTGTACAAAAAGCTCTTTCACCATTTGATTGTTCACTGTTGTGTCAACCAAATTCAAAGCCTCTGTCAAACTCAGCTTGAGGTAGGCCAAACTGGAGGACGACCATCCTTTGTGCTCCTCAGGACAATGGTCCGAAAGGTTGGGGTCAACACTGGACCCCTGAGACCCTCCCATTCCTACCTCCCGCACGCAGACCTCTGCCCCATGAACTCTGACCCTGTCCGTATTGTGTGCCTAAAAATAATAAAATCTGTTCCGGCAGACTGTTCTGTTATGCGTATTGTATGTAGGGCTCCTTCTTTGAACACTCTCGTTCTCATCCTTAACATTTAAGTCAAGATTACGCCAAGATTATGTGGGATTCTACTGGCAGATGGTGCTTTTTTTCCTCCATAAAGCTGAGTGGAGCCAGGAGCTGGCTGGGCTACTTTCCCTTACTTAATGAAAGAAAACAAATACTACTGGTTTCAGAACGCTTTGGGTATCGAGTCCAACAAGATGGCATCTAATATTACAAAACATGTCTTTTTTTTCCAAGAGCATGACTAAAAACAAGATAAAACCATATGTGGAGCTGCACTGTTGCAGACACTGCGGTTCAATTGCGATTAATTTTCTAAAGGAACTGCCAATCACACAAAGCCAAAGAGACATGATAAATAAATGAATTAAAAGTTAATCAAATATTTTACTAAATGTAAAAAATAAATGAAACATTAATAAATAATTTAATGTGTGTTTATTTTAACATACACAAATTAATATAAATAAAATAGTCAGTAGGGAGAAGGAAGCCAACCAATGTAAAGCAGACATGATCACATTGATCGTTCTCTTCTTCTTAGAGCACATGTTGGTCCCACCATGGAAATGTAGTATTGCCACTGTTGTGTGTTGTTTTTCTAAACTTTGCCTGTGTGACAGATTCTTTGCTGATCAATAAAAGACCCTCTATGAAGGCCTGGAAGTCAGCTCACCCCACCCACCGTGCTCTTTGACCTTATTGAAGGCCTGACTGAGCAAAAACACTGCTTTTCCCATGAGGCCCCTGGAGGCTCCAGTTTCACTTGGGCAATGAAAGGGACTACTGTAAATAATGGGGGCCTGTTTGACCCCGCCTTTGTCTGTGGCAAGACCCCTACATTCAGTCTACTGTAACAGACTAACCTTTCACAATGGAAGCTCTCATGGTTCCAAGACCCCAACCCTCTCGGCACTACACCCAAGTCAGGATTTAAAATAGCACAGCGAGACCTCTCGACCAAGCTCTCCAGATTCTATAAGACAGCCTTTTATCTCGCCAACCCACCCAAGCCCCCAACGAACTTCCATTTCTTCATTCTCTAAAGGTGTGCTTGCTGATACAACCATAACAAATTCTTCTTTCCCACAGCACAACGCATAAAACCCACACCTTGAGAACCTGCACCGCGATAGTCTTATTTGGAAGAGTAGCACCACAGACAGGTGACCCTACCATTGATGGTGAAATCCAGCTCAGGCTTGGTGAGGAACAAAATTACAAGTGTCGACTAAGGTCAGGCCAAGTTATTCTGATGCATGATTGAGGATGCAGGAAGCTGAGCCTCTGAGATAAGGTTTGATGTGCTGATAAGGACACCAACACCTGTTGAGGACTCCAACTCTCACAAAAACCACACTCTTTCACACCACACCTCATTACGGTCGTTATTATAGATTATTATGGCAGGGAACTGCCCACTTAGCCAGGAAGAAACCAACTTAATGACATGTAAAGTAACCAGGTTGTGTAAAGCAAGCCAATATGCATCAGACAGTCAGGCTGACACAACAGCTCTTCTCAAACAACATGTGAAATCCTAGCCAAAATGCATTTTTGGCTCTTCAAAAGACACCGCCGCCAACCCCAAAGACAGGATCAATGTGACTTTTCTTTCACGGTAAGGTCAAACAAAGAGCGCAGGGTGTAAAATTGCTAGGCGAGACAGTGGTGGCTCATGTAGGGGAGAAGCAGAGAGCTGCTGCTCTGCTCTATGCTTAATGGTGTACAGCATGTCCTGACAGCATCATCAGTTTCCTTCTGCCACGGACACAAACAGCAGAAATGATGCCGTGTGAGTCATGACGTGTCACAGTGGGCAGCCCTGGTGATCAGTCCAGTAAATGGAATGGCTTTTGGACTCCCAGACAGTGAGGAAACACAAAAACACTTCAGCCTGAACTAAAGGGAGAGAAAGCTCTCTGTGTAACGTGCCAATAAAACTCAAGTGCAATTTTGGTGACAGGTCAAAAATAGTCTGAGAGACACAGAGAAGAAAACTATATCAATTCATCTGCAAAAAGAAAAAAACCCATTTCAGTTTCATGTCTGTCTCTAGCAGACGGGGAGAGAAATAAAGTATGTGTCACAGAGAATATTGGCTGTTCGTAGCATGACAAACAGACATTGAGGTAATTAAAACGTTACAGGGACATTTTAGTTTTATAAAATGTTTTCAGTCTCGCAAATGACTCAGAAAGCCCGACGGTCAAGACAAATGCCAAACAATAGCAATTTACTGACGGGCATCGCTCAATCTGGGGCTAAATGAAGGTAGTGTGCTTAGAGAAATAATCTCTCTTCTATTGAATTAGAGCTCAGATGTATTTGGTAATGTAAGTGCAGGGCATGGCCTCTCGCTCAAACAAGCTCTCTTAAGGCCAAGCCATTAATCATTCATCCTGTCCTGCTAGTGATCACTGCAGGCGTCTTCAGTCAGCAAATACATAAATCAATTATGGTTTGAGCTTTATTCTACCATTTATCCAACTGATCCCCCTGGATTACAACATGGCTTAAAACGTGCCGGTTGGCTTTCTGCATTCGCTGAGAGTTGCCATCCCATATCTCTCAAATGCCTCCAGCAGCAGATAATAGAGGAGAGAGAGAGGGATGCTTCTTTAGGCCATGTCTCCGCTAACTTAATTTGTACCCCTTGCAAAAAAGGGGGATAGTGTAAGAAAAGAGATAGGGCAGAGAGACTGAAAAACAGACTGAATGCACAAAATAAACAAATTCACTAAACAATAGCCCTTTTAAGCTGTGCGCTGCAGCTAAAAAACTTGTGTCTTAAGGTGCAGTCACATTTACTGTTGTTCTGTGAATTTTTTATACCAGAAAATCCAGTGAATTCAATAGGAATCCACTCAATCAGAAATACCACATGAGGGCCGCATGCAGATTTCACATTGTTTTCCAGCTGTTCACATGAATTCACAGTGCTGATCAACAGAAGCATCACTAAACTTGATAACAGAAAACTGACCTTTTTGCCCTCAAATTTTTCCCCCTCACCTTTTTTCCACAAAAGACACTAAACGCACAAAACATGCCAATTCTGCATTATTTTGAAGTTGAAGTAGATGGATATTATTTTTAAGTGCAGGCTCAATTAATTTCCAAAATTGAGCAAAAAAAAAAAAAAGACTTAAAATTGGCCTCATTAGCCTTATAGTTTTAACAGTCTCTATGGATTTACTCTACAGATAACAGTTAGGCAACTAATAGCAACTACAATGCTTGGAATTTCAGGCAAGCATAGTTTTTCACATAAACAAGTCCTGTAACGTGCAGCTTGGCCGCTTCCTACCTGTTCCGACATCACACAGATCTAATGTGATGGGTATTTTATGACCCCCTCCATAGCACACTTGTATCACTCTATCGGGGGCCCCTTGCCAATCTCTGGCACCCCATTCAACAGGCAACAAAGGAGCTAATTAGAGCCCCTCTCGGTGGAAGCCTGAGGAAGGTTCTGATTTGATACTTCCAGGGGATTCCGGAGCCCCAGCAGTGCATTCACACAGCCCTCGTGCACGCTTGGCTTGGCCCTTTGCTCCAGACCTTCATTGTATGTGGAGCTCGGCAGCGCCTTAGAACTAGCAAGGGGGAACCGACACGTCTTCTTTCATGTCGCGGGAGCCAGAAACCAGATGCTAATGGGATATTGATGGGATTAAAACACTGTACTTACTGAAGAGGGCCATGTGATATAACATGGCTGCAAAAAAATTGGATAGGGACTTTTCTTTGAGGATAGTGTATTTTTGTAAATACATAAGATGTTTCAAAGATTTTGGCAGCAACTATCGCTTTGTCCCCCCCATCAAATTCAGCCCAGCAGTGAATCTGACTTCTGACTAAATACACTACTGAAAGGAACAGAATAGGGCCAAAAAGACAAGGCCCCTTCTATGAAACACCAGCGCCTTATCTCAACCAGCCTACTTTCGCTTCATCTACATTGCCACGGTTACAGTTTAAATCTGATTTTGATGCATGTATACGCTCATCTACATGTGTGGTGGAGCAAAATGGCTTCAGATATATTCGCAGATGGCTAGTGTGCCACCTGGCACCGCAGTGGGCTTGCAGCGCTCTGCTCTGTCTGTAATCCTTCCATCTCCAGTTGTAGAAAGCAGATAAGAAAGCGGCCAGTGAAAAGCACCTCAGTGAAAAAAGCCCTGTGCGCAACCGTCATGTCTTTTTACCAGGCATGCCAGATGCCTATCGCTTTAATAATATGGGGCAGAGCTGTCGGCCTGCCTGTGTTTACTTTTATTCCGTATTCATGTGTGAATGAAAAAGTCTCTTATTTTCTACACATGAGTACCGAACCCGAGCCCTATGTAGGCGATGCCTCAGATACGAGCGGACAGAAGAGAATCAAATAAGAGTTTGGTGGCGAAATTCACCTGATGGACTGCTCTGATACAAGAATCAACAAACTTCTTTTCGTCAGCGAGGCTCTGAAGATACAGAGCCGCAGTCAAGGTGCGCAAGTCCAATACACATGATGCAACCTAGTGTTAAGTCTTTAATCGATACATCTCTTGTCTTGACAGTGAGGACAGAAGGCAGATTCCAGATCAGAGGGGTGGCGGTGTAAATCTTTACAGTTCAAGCGGGGCTTTTAAAGCCTGTCCATAATTGGGAGCCTGCCAGCTGCTGCCGTATGTGGGCTGCATAGACAAATACTAGCATCTGAAACAAAAAGCATTGAAAATTACAGACTTCTTAAAAAGGCATTATATATATATTCTGCTCATCGCCAACTGAAACTATAAAAGTTTATCAACAGTATCAAACTTGTGAATTCACATTACTTATATGACTTCCTCTATCTTAACGGTCTTCTTTACGATAGGATATCTTGGAGCCAGAGTAGTTTTAATTAGGCAATGACTCATAGTTTCATCCTTAAAATACCAAAAAAAAAAAAAAAAAACCCTCATCTCAAACATAAAGCATTTCAAATTCAACTAGACATGAGAATCATAATTTTTCACAAGACAAAATTTCTTGTCCCAGAAATGTATGGGAATGTCAAAGTCATTTTTGGGGGGCATTATTCCCATTTTCAGAGCAGCCATGAGGAGTTTCAGAAACTTAATTGGCTAACTTGACAAAGTGAAGGGTCCACTTGTTTGAAGTCTCTTTGGCTTAATTGCAATCATTCTTAATTACCATACGGCTCCAGAGTTAAACACCAAGCTATCAAATTAGCTGGCACGGAGGATATTTCACAGTTTTAAGGCAAGCTGAATGGATAGAATGCCTGTATTAAATATTGTAATTCAATACTGATGTGGGATGTAGTTTTGTAGTCAGATTTAAAGATATTTTCATTGAGTCCTAAATCCTCGTACTCACATGTTGGTGTCGTCAATATGTTGTGATGTCAGTATGAAGATAGGAAAGGCAAGGCAAATGAATTATAGGTCCTAATAATAATAATTTGATAATACTAGCTCAATAATAATAATAATAAACATTAACGGAAAAAACAAGCCAGCTATCATCTTGATATTGTCTAAGCCATCCGCAATTTTTGGTGTTACGGGTCTTCAGTCACACCAAAGGCAATGTAAGGAGGTGGAGACGGGCCACTTCTACCGAAATAAACGGGAGAAAGTCGTGCGTTCCAGTTAAAAGGACCAAGTACTATATTAATAGTGTTAATCTAGAAAGCACATGCAGATTTCTGAAAAGGTTTTTCCAAAAGTAAAAATGCCACATTGAGTCAGATTTTAATTACCAATATAAAATATAAAAGCAAACAATATTATCTTGATAAGTTTGCGTATTGCCCGCATTGAAAACCGCTGGCCAGGAGTGTTACCAAGCTGGCTATGGTAAACGGTCTTGTCTTAAAGGGTGAATTCAACCAAAAATGATTCACCCTCATGACTTTCGACAAAATACACAATATTATAGCGGCTCACTGCTTACTGTTACAGCAGCAGAACACAAACCGAACATCAAGTTCATGTTGCGTCAGTGATACAGGGGACAGCCGTTGGAGCATTACAGCTATGTGGTGAGATTCAGCTGCACTTGTGAGCATACAAGGAAAGTTCTGAGGTGTCTCTCACCTCACTGCAGCCTGGTGTTATCTCATTCTGCAGCACCATGAGGACTTATCATCCCCATCTGCTCTTGGTATAGTGGAAAGGAGAGCACAGGGTTATCGCTGTCTCTGATATGCACAGATAAGACCCTGTCTCCTGTTTAAACACCATAGCTAGCTCCACAGTTAGCACTACCTATGCTAGCTTGACTACGCTCAACCTTCTTCCACCTATCTGCCATGAACAACAACCTGAGAACCAGTGGCTGTATTCACAAAACATTTTATCTCATCACTAAGAGGTCTCCTAAATAGCAGTAAAAGTTCTTAGTTAAGAGATTTCTCTAACAACCTATTCACAACGCTGCTGAGACAAAAGCTGTGTCTGAAACCGCTCCCTATCCACTATATAGTGCACTATATCGGTGTCGGCCATTTTGTAGTGCTGTCCGAATTCTGAGTGAACGACTTCATTCCCTACATTCGTTCACTACTTTTACCCACAATCCTCTCTGATTTTGAGTGTACATTCGATGTACACTCGTTAAAGCGCCGTTACCCAAAATCCGACGCGATAAGACGATCGAGCGCGAAAGAAAAATAAATATGGCGGACGGCAATACGGGAAGCGGCAACTTCTACAAATGTAAGTGTAATTTTTTTATTAATTAGAACATCTTTGTAAAGATATTTTGAAGCGAAATGATACAGGTTTATATCATAATATATATACTTATCATATGATAATTTGGTCGATTTTTCTCATATGTTAGTGAACTGTTGTACATTGTATACTGTTGTTTATATTGTATTTATTTACTATTATATTTTTTATAAACAAATGTGACAGTGTAGTGTTTTTGTTCTGTTATTTTTAAATATAAATTTACTAAATAGCATGACACAGGTGTTTTTATTCTCTCTTTATTCTCAATAAACATGACAAATAAACAGTAATATTCAATTCATTAAGCTAAACAGGGCATATTACAGACGGCTACAGGAAATGTTAATGACGAAATTGTCTGGCGCATGCTATTAACGTCAGCGTCCGAATTCGCTCACTCATTTTCGTTCACTCTTTGCTGATATAGTGCGCTCAACTGCCATGCACTATATAGGGGTTAGTGAACGAGTGAACGAGTGGGCGGTTTCGGACACAGCTAAACTTTTACTAAGGAACAGCAAGAAGTCCTAAGCTAAGAGAAAGGGCGGGGTTCACCTCGTTGCTATGGATTACGTCAACAAATTTACTAACTATGCCCACAGTGATTGGCTGATATGGGAGGGGTCTCTATCAGTAATTCATTCTTGGAAATATTGTAGAACGAGGCATCATGTTGCCATATTCAAATAAAGATTTTAAAATGCAGGCTGAGCGTCACTAATTAAACAAGTATATGTTCAGCTAATTGTCAATCTCTTACATGTCTGCATCTCGAGATATTGAAGAATTCAAGCAACAAATGATGTTTTACAAGCAAAGTTCGGGAGAAGCACGTTCAAATGGTCTATCTGATCAGCTCGAGAGGAGGCATGTATGCACACAGGCGACTCACCTAGTAACCTCAACAGTTTTCTGCATCCCTCCGACACCCGGACTCCACACTCTCGGCTGTTTCCTATTCCCAGGATACAGGGGAATACTCTGGGTTTTGGCTAAATGCCAAGCTAGATCCCCTCGGAGAGCATGCCAAATGTGCTTTTACTCCATTTGATCATTTGTAGGCGTGAACTCGTGAAAACAATTGCAACAGATAATAGGACATTATTTTCTTTATTTATATATTTAGCCTATTAATTTTAAAAAGTTTTTGGCATTTTTGCCCGTTTATTATGATAGGATAGTGAGTAGGACAGGAAGCGAAGTGGGAGTGAGAAAGGGTGGACGGGATCGGGAAAGGTCCACGAGCCGGAATTCGAATTCAGGTCACGTGAGCTGTCCAAAAGGCCATCCGCACCGACGATAGTATAACTTGACCGCAATGTTTTATTCTCAATCATTCAATACATTTTGCCTGAAGATAAATGAACCTTTATGTTATGTCATAGAAGATTAAAATATATAAATGAAAAATTTATTGCATTTATTAAGAAAAGGCTCAGCACTCAAGGCTCACCTAGTGCCACAACGATGTACAGTGTCTTTGGGCGGATTGCTAAAGCGGAGAACACCGGCAAAAACCATTTTTAGGATGTTTGTGATTTGGTCATGGTGAATTAGGAGTCCTCTTGACAACTAACTTTTCACAGATTTAGGAGCTAGTTTTAGCCCTGAAAAAATATTTTGTGAAATACTCTTAGAACAAAAATTAAGGAGTCTTAAATTTAGGACTGATGCCCATAATTTTTATGAGTTTCTACTAAATCGGGAAGTTAGAAGCTGCTTTTAGCTTTAAGATATTTTGTGAATAGGGCCCCAGACATTTATTCCATTCAAAAAAATGATCTACGTTGATCTCTTTTTCAAAGACGGCAGTCCAAACGGTGCTAAGAAAGTGGATAAAATGCAGTGTATTTTCCCCTTCTTTCTTTGTGATTTATTTCGGTGCTGTGCAAGTTGATTATTTTCTTTTTGGCAGGTTACTGAAATATTTCTGTAATAAGTTTCCATGAGTCAAAGGACCACAAACTGTTTTCCTTGGCAAAAATAAAAAAATAAAAAAATATTCCTCTAGTAGTGTAAAAAAAATCTGCTACAGTGCTTCGATTTAGCTCCTGTAGGGAACTCTGGGTGGTTGAAATACAAATAAACATGTTCATTTAGGCAACCCTCAGACACGCATCTACCCCAAACATTACAAGATTACTCCAGTGGTCTAGTTAATAGGATAGTCTTGACACTCGCATCGTTTTTGGAAGAGATGCACACATCATTCAAAGCTGTATGACATAACCCAGGGCAATGGGGAATGAATACAGCAAGCTAAATTTATACAGGAAACAAGCACTTACTGATGTGTTCACTCCCAAATGCATACACACACACACACACACATCTACATGCAGAAAGGCTTGTACCTAATCTGGAAACAATTACAGATGTTAGCTTGACCTGTTTGCCCTAAATGAACTCTGAAACAGAAATATTTTTCACGTAGAGTGCTGGAGATAGCTAGGACCCTGGCACAAGATGTTGCAAAATAATCTGTAATTAGTCACAAGAGCTGCCGCCCCGTCTGCTGCAAGCCGTCAAGAGTGGTGATGAAAAAAAAAAAATGAAAAAAAAAACTTTCAAAAAGCAAACCTCACCATGGCAAATCTGGCACTGTCATTCCTTTTATGAAAAGAGGAAGATCATTGAAACTTAAAAAGCAAAGTAGATAAGTACATTAAACCGATATCTTTGGCATAAAATAAGAACGGAGAAGGATCTAATATCATCTGAATTTTTATGATTGGACATTATATTCCATTATCACTGTCATGCATCACTTAGATCTTTTTTTTTTAAGTAAGCATTGAAATAAATACTATGAAGATGTAATGCAAATTTAAACACAAACGTGCGCATCTTAAGATCCTTAATGCACCAAATCAAATAACAACCTGTATCTCAATCTCAATAGTGCTGCTAAAACTACTTCAATTACATTTCACTGGCTGTTTCGGCAAATGCTGCATCAAATTCGGAACATCTGACATGCCAACGCGCTTACTTCGATGATTCACACAAGTATAGACAACTTTTAAATTAACATGGCTTGTCAATTATTTTGTTAAGATAAACACCGTCCTTAAAGTTCATTTGGTTGAATGAACATTTTTCACTCAGTGAATAATGAAGGTAATTAATAGGGATTTATTAATGCCATCTTGAGCACTTCCAAAGACGCAAGAATATTTGGACTGAAATTGAATCCTCAAGTGAACTTTCACCGTTGTGCATTCCAACAGATTAAGAACAGACCATTTTATTCTCAATCCTGGGCCTGTCATTAAGAAAGCCGCAGAATGCAGATCTACTGAAATCCTATAAACAAGCGGCACCAAAGCTCACGCAATTATCAAAATAATGTACTATGGTTTGAACAGATTATAGCAGGACCTACATAATCAATTTCTCTTTGAAGAGACGCATGTGTGGTGTATTCCCTCAATGCCTTTTCATACAGTTCCTGCTTTATAATCTTATTGCACCTCATTGCAATTGACTCCAAGATGTGCATGACGGGCTCACTTTAACTTATCTTTTATCCAATCAAAACTCTCTCCTCTAAACAGAAATTGAACAGCCTCCTTCATGACACCAGAATAAACACATTTAGCTCCTTATTCGAGTCATTGGCTGTTTCTTAAGTGCCGTAACAACAATCATAGCGGATTTATACTATGAATATTGCTGGCTCTTGTGACAAATTGCTAATGTTTCTTCATTCGTAAGTCGCTTTGGATAAAATCGTCTGCTAAATGAATAAATATAAACGTAATGGTTTTGTCCAATTCTTCAATGTTGTACAAATAAGCTCAACATCTGAATCCAGCAAGTCTTGTCTAGTCGACAGCAACACTCGGTGCAACAAGGGTGCGGCTACGGCCTTCAAAAGCTGATAACGTCTGCCATGGATTTCCTCACCTCATCTCAGCTCCTTGCAACACCCCCACAAGTCACATTGACGAGAACCAGAGGCCAGCCAAGTGGCCAAAAGGTTACGCGGTGGAGGTTGGCCCGGGTTCTACACATAGACCCTCATTTCCTGGGCTGGACAGTCTGCTCTACTCATAAAGCTAATAAGGCCTTCCTTGTCCCGGGTGGCTGGGGCCCAGGCTGGCCTACTCATCACTGGCCACACCATGGGGGTCAGGGGGTGGGTGGGGAGGCTGCTTCCCATTAGCCAGCCCCCTCTCCAGGTGCAGCTAATGGGCTCAGCCAGAGCCTCTGCAGGACCACTACAGCCACCAGCACAGGCCTGGAAGTGATCAGCACCCAACGCCTGGGAGCCGTGACAAACAGACGGCCCACTTAAAGGAACCAAGTTAAAAATAATCATTTTTTTTTCACTAGACTGGGAATGCCTTGTCTTGCCATGTGCAATATATCTGAATACGACATGTTACAGTAAGATGAAGAATATAAACTTGCAAACACATTTAGTGTCAAAAGCCTATAATTAATTTTGTTTACCAATTTCTTATATTATTATTGTAAATTATCAAGATAACTACTACTGGAAAATTGACACCCAATTTATATTGTATTTTCTGTTTGTAGAATTTACACATTTTCATGACGAATTACCCGTACGAGTGATTCTTCATGTAATATTTTGAGATGTCAAATAGTTGTATTGCAACTTGACTGACCTATTTTTTACCTCACTTCTTTCAAATGTTATTTTAGCTGAAGAGCAATTTCTCTTGATAAGGGCAAAGCAAGAGGAAAACATATACGTGCGTAAATCAGCTCTGCAATCATTCTCTCTCATATCCACCGCAGGCAGAGTGTTAAGCAAATTGACCTCCAGCATGAAAGATGATAAGCAATCAACAGTTAACCATCATGACTCATCTTCCACTAACATTTCTCTGCAACTAAATTCTTTAATCAAAAGAATTTCTAAAAATGGGCACCTTGTGGTCCTTTGTTTCCCAGACCGCGGTGCACTAATTGAATTAGGGACCCAGCCTTTGCACCAGAGGAGGAAAAAAAAAAAAAGCACTCGGGAACATGATTTTACACAAACCAACTTGATGCACAAAATGACAACAGTAGCTTACCTGTGCTGCTCCACGGCCTCATTGTCAGGCAGTTCGGCACCACACACGTTGCAGCGCTCGTTCGGGCCGCGGCCATCAGGCTTCATCCCAGCAGCTAACTCGCCGAGCTTGTTGAAGAACTCCCTCTGGATGAAGCTCTGAGGCAACAAGCCCCCGTAGGCACTGAAGTCCATGGACATGGCCAAGGCTGGGGACATGTGCAAGGACGAGGCCATGGAGGCGGGCATAGAGAGCATCGCTTCATTCTTGTGGTTGGGAGGAATGCCGTAGAGTGACGCCAAGTGTTTTTCGGTCATCCCAGCCATGGCCTCTAAGCCCATCTGGCTGACCTCAGCCTGCTGGTCACCCACACCTTCCTCCCTGACATAGTGCAGCTCACGGGCACTGGTGATCACGCTGCTCCTGGTAGGGGTGCCGGGCCCGTCGCGGTTCTTGTCGGACTCTCCGCTGCGTTCGCCATTGCTGGAGGCGCTGGACTCCATGGCTTTAGGGCTTTCATGCTCTCCGCTCTCATCTACTTGCATCATCTCAGTCTTGATCTCTCCCATCATGGGGTGGGAGCTGCCATGCAGGGGCTGTTCGGCACCCACGCCGGGGTGCATGGTGCTCTGCAGGAGGGACTGGCCGATGCTCATTAGGCTGTCCACGGCTGCTTTGGTTGGGCTCATGGTGGAGAGGCCGAACGAGGTGGAGACCGAGGGACTCTGATCCACCATTCCTGACTGCGCCAATGCTTGCTGGGCAGCCGACACGTAGCCGCCTTCCTCCACGGAATGCTTTTTCGAACCCGCCTGGTTCCTGCCGTGCCGTCCCTTGCGTTCCTCGTCGTCTTCTGTGCCGCCATCGTTCATGTTGACCTCTGTGTCATTTTCATCTGAGGACTGGATGGTCTCCAGTATCTTCAGGCATTGCTCCTCCAAGTACTCTATTTCTAAGATCTCTGCTGCGTACAGCAGGTCATCCAGATCCTCCACTTTAGCTTGGAGCGTGGCAGTGTAGGCATACTCCAGAATCTGCTGGAAGGTCTTTGGTGAGAGAAAGTCCAGAGTGTAATGTTGGCTGTTGCGGTGAAACAGGATCTCAAACATCTTACTGGTGCAGGCCAGCACGGTCCGGTGTGCGTGGAACTCCTGGCTGTCCACCATGATGACCACGTCACACAGCGTGCCGGCCAGGCGCATTTGATTAGCCTTGTGCAGCAGGGCATTGGGGTGATTGGGGTTCTGGAGCTGGATCGTACCCATTTTAGTCAAATCCATAACGTCTCTGAAATCCACACGGCCAACTCATGAGTCTTTCTTTCCACGTAGCAGTCTGTTCAGTTATCTTTGTAAACAAGATAAGGTCAATCTAGAAAGAGATGAAAGAGACCCACAGTTAAATGCAGTCTCAATGTTTGATTTTATTTGTAGTTGTTGATTTTCTTTGTTCCTAAATTAACATCCATCATTCTAATTTTTCCAGAACAGACAAATACGGAAAATTTCACAATGATATCAATACATTATATTTCCAGAGAATGCTGTACTGTATTAAAAAAAAAAAAAACAACATTTAAAAGCCATTTCAGAAACAGATACCCAAGAAACAAACAAAATCTGTCCATTAGTCTGTCAAATTGCACAAAACACACCAAAATAAAGTGGTCCACATGAGAAACATGCAAACTTGGCTTTAGTGCTAGTAAAGGCTGGCAGTAATCAAGCCTTTGTTTCTATGTGTTCGAGCTCGCCTCACAAAGCCCATCAACAGCCTCCTGAAATGAAATGGCATCTTATTCAGTATTCTCATCACAGACAGGGATACTGAGCGGAGCATGGAGAGTGAGGCAAGCTGTTGCCAGGAATAGTTGGAACAGAGGATGACACAAAACAGCTCAGAGCTCCTAAAACCCAGTAAAATAGCATGTTTATTTTTAATACACTCCCATGCACCGTATGTAAATCATATACAGATGTCATTTTTCTGCTATATCAGATATATAACATTTAAAAGCTAATGTCTCGACCCACTTAAACCGTGTCATTTGTCAATTAAAGCTCAAATGGTTGGCCATTTATGACATATTACACTTCATCCTTATAAAAATGTATTACTTAATAAAAATACATCCTCGCTAATTTGACGTTTAAAACGTAGAAGCTAACACTATATTATTACAAACACATCCCCGTGGCATTATAAGATCACTTCTGAGTGAACATAATCGAAGGAAGATCAACCGGTAACATTTTGTGGAGCGGAGAGAGAGGAAGTCACCCCTTTAATAACATTATCAGACAGGCTATATTAAAAGAGTGTAATATTTCTCCCGTTTTATTTGAAGCCTCACCAGTGAAGAGCAGTCTAGTATCAAACACTATGATCTTGGCGGTGAATGACGGGCTTCTTTCATCGTTGAAAGACAACAATAAGCGAAAGTTATGATAAAGGCTGAACGGAGAGAAATATATTCCAGGGGTTTTACACCGTTTAAATTACCACAGAATACAGGGAGACGAGTAATAAGTGAGAAATGAATACAATTTCTTCTAAGTGCAGTTAACGGAGGCAATAATGACGCTAGTTCACGCACGCAAACTGTACAACTCAAAGAAAAGTCAAGAAACGATCAACACATATTCGTATTATTCAAGTACAGCGGTGATTACAGCTATCTACCTCATATACGATCAAAAAAGATCAATGAAAAGTCCAGGCAGAGCTCGTTTGATTGATCAATACATGATTATTCGACTGTTCACACGTGAATCAATTTAAGTTAAAGGACCCGCCTCTTATTTCACTATATAGATATATACATGCACATCGCTTTTGGGTTAAACGAATTCATTTCAATATTGGAATAAAAACAAGCACGGGAAAAAAAAAAAAGTCATTTCACTTTAAAAATCACAACCAATACAAATTCTGTTGATTTTGAAAGGCAGTGACACGCACCTCCATGGTGGCCCTGATTTAATGATCAGACCTGACAACCAAAATAATAATCACCAAAAACACTATAACTGCTTGTTCTACGGCATACTTCTTAAGTTATGACACATTTAAGCTGTCTGAACGTTCAATTTGAAGCGGTCAGGCTGAGAATAAAGCACATGGAAGCACGTCACTGTCTGGTGCGCGAGCAGACCTCACGTCCCCCGAATACTAAAACACACGCTTACGTCAACATAACATCTCCACATGTGTAAAGATGAACATAAACAGCCATATCCATCAGCTTCCCTAAAGCCTGCACAACGCTGACAGCCGCACTTTTACTTTTCGGTGCACTCTCACAATTCACCTTCACTTGAAGCAACAGTAGAAACACTGTAACTTGATGTGATGCTGAGCGCAAACACATCTGATTCAACGCAGCGCGGATTATCTCTTAATGTGAACGTTTCCCCAAAGTGAAAACACGCAGACAGATGGGTCTCTCAGGAGCTGTGGGTGTTTTAAAGGCGCGCGCCTGTACTCACCTGTGTTGCACGTTTGGCTTCCGAGCGCGCGGTTATTAGGACTGTAGCATAGTAACGCAGTTCACAGTACCCGCTCTCTCTCACGCGCACTAACTCCTCTCTGCTCGCCGCTTAGCAAATCAACACGGCGGTGACGTCAGCGCACATCCTCGCCGGAGTCCTGACAAACACTGCTAAAGTGAGACACCTAGGGGGCTGTCGAATATAGGCCAGCGTGTCTGGGACACTATCTATCACAGCGTTCGGACTTTAATCATTAACCTTCAAGCATCATCACCTTTGCTACTACTTCTACAACCAAATAACTTCTCTGCGCTAGAAAAGGTCTGCGAATTTAGACCTTTACAAACCAACAAGAGCAATGTCCACTATTTTTCACATTCTTGTAAGCAACGATATCTGTAATATTATGTTCGTAAACGTAATTTTTTTTGTCTGTAATAATGTCTGGCTGTTTTATGAAACTCTTAAAAACTAAGATTCTGAAAGGGAGTTCTTCGGAAAACAATAAATGCCAATGAAAAACTTTTATTTATAAGAGCTATAGCCTACCTGAAGCTTTTGTTACCATGCCAAATTTCTTGTGAGACCATAAAAACACTTCTAATTCTAATCTTGTTGCTAAAACTAAATGAATATTAACAAAATAATTTTTTTATTTATAAGGACAGTCATGATCTAACTCAAGTTTCTCTTGTGAAATTAAAGACAACCTCTTTTTTTATTTAAAAGTCTTTTAACCTCTGAGAAATGATTCAAACTAATTACTTAATGACACACGTGAGATTTCAAGTTGTTTTAAAAAAGAAAGGAACATTAAATGGATATACAGACAAGACTTTAAATTTTACTTGTTGAATCATTCATCTATTTTTAAAATGTTTAATTAAAAGTTTGTATAGTCAAACAACAGTTCTTGGTGGAATATAATTATACATACGCTGAATTTGATGAAAAATAGACTTAATTAGTATTAGGCAAAATAAACCACGCAGACTACCTTTCACTAAATTGTGCTGGCAAACCGAATGTTCTCATTCTATTCCAACCGCCGTCAGCTATTTGTCACTCATATTTTTAGTGCAATTTATCCTGACTGTCTACAGGGCATGACAGCCTGAAAATGGAGGGAAACGGTGGAGAATCTGTGCTAGAGATGGGAAATCATAGAGTGCCATCACCTTTGAGCTACATGCTGTGCTGGCTTACTTGGGGATAAAGACAAAGGCACTGCCCTAATCTCCATCTAATCCACATTTTACTGGATAAGACTTAAATTATGCACTGACATTTTTATAATCAAAAGTAGAACGCACAAAACAACACAGGTTTGAAAATAGTGAAATTATCATCTGTAAAGTACTTTCAAGAGTGTGCAAATTGCATATGTTTATACGTAGCATAACATCTAAAACTTCATAACCTCTTGGTCAAGGCATACTTATATTCACACGCTGTGATGATGTTCTTTACTGAAAGATGCATTTATGTGCAATTCAGTGTCCTTGGCTCAGCAGGAGAATTGCCACATGCATACGTTGCTGACACTCATCACTGAATGTGTGTAGTTATTATAATTATACATACATATTACGACGCAGAACACCATTAAAATGGTTCACTAAGAATAGATGTTTGCTGCCTATTTATCCACATACATTGGTGATGTATTGAGGTGTGTTACTACTGACATGCCCCAAAGGTTTTGCTCATACACTGAGCTAACAGTGGATCTTTGTGAATCTCACTCAAGGCTTTGACTGAATAGGCTCTTTTTACACTTGTATAATCCTGGGGGTGTCTTATGCATTGAGGGCCTGCCCCCATGACCTCTGACCCCTACCTCTGACCTTGGCTGGATTTTCTCCTGTACAAAATGCCCCTCCCTGCGCATGGCTAAGTCCCTTTGAGACCTTTCATCCCATATAGGTATCAATGCTATCATGCAATCCATCGAGGCTAGTATATCTGAATCAACTGCATGTTTAGAGTTGGGTTTACATAGATTTAAGACATCTTCCAAATGACAATATTAGGTAATTCTTTATGATTTGACTCATTAAAGTAGCATGTGGGACAGAGGAATTGATTTTATTTTTGGTACTTTAAATCTTAAATCTCTTTAGAAACCACACTTAATCACAACTTTTGACAGCATCTCTTTTTACAGCATTAAGTTTTCTTTTCATTAAGAAGAATGGGTGACATTCTCTTTGTTAATGGATTGAAATAGTCATGTTGACAGAGCCGTTTACTCAACTGAGTGCATATTTGCCTCCACTCTCCCTCCAGCCTCATACCTGTTTGGTTAGATGACAAGGTGATCCCTTGATCAGTACTGATGTGGTATCAGCAGGCCGAACAATAGAACTGTGCTGGTAAACCTTTACTGGTTTCAAATTTCAAGAATCTGGTTCTCAGAGGTCACAGATCTCACAATCTCTATATATTAGGACAGACAGATTCCAGCCACTGATTATTATTTTGTATTTGCGAGATGGGATGTAGACTTGGAAAAGAGCAGGGATAATTGTAACATTCAATAAATGTAACATCAATACACTGCAAAAAACAAAAAACAAAAAAAAACAAGAAAAACTTGTTTTACGGGGGAAAAAAACTGGCAGCTACAGATACCAGAATAATTAAGTATAAAACTGTAATTTACAAAATTAAATAAAAAATAATCTGTAACATATGCTTAAATTCACGATAATAACACTGGAGGAAAAGAGAAAGACACTATTTGTCTTTTCAAACAATTATTTGATTGAAAGACAATCAAAGTTCATCACAAATAGACCTTCCACAATATTAATACTGTATATAGAAGTTGAATAGTGTCATACACACAAATACAAAACACCATCATGGTAACGCATCATGACACGCAAATAATGCAATAAACGTTCATTTATCAACATAACTGATGTTGAATGACATGACTGATTAGAAAAAAAATCTAAAACGCATCAAATGTGAAGTGTCACAGGGAATTAGGGATGTCAGTTTACAGCTTTTCACTGTCAATTATAAGATGATTTGTTTTTTTTACTTAAAAAAAAGTACATTTAACAGTATTTTACTGTAAAATTACAGTAAATGTACTGTATGACAGTATGAGAACTTATTGTTAAATATTGAACAGGTCTTTGCTGTCGCATTTGTCTTTTACAGTGACTGTTCCAATAGTTTTTCTCCTTCAAAAGCTGTTTTGTGTTGTACCAATACTTTAAAAAAATCCAGTCTGCAACGTAACATCTTTTTTTCTTATTTTGAACAATACACAGAGAACAACTAATCATACCTTTGCCATTATATAAGATGATTTTAAACTGCTGTTGTTGTTCCTAAATCCATTTAGCAAGTACATATACACTTATAACATTTAAAACTTTGTATCACATACCCCATAGTTATATTGTGCACTTGTAGTTTAAGTTCTCTTTGTAGACTTGATTATGTAATAGATTTCATTGACATAAATTAAATTCTAACATTTTCTGAATAACTGAGTAACAGATACAGTCATTCTCTCACATCATATGTTGATTGTACTCAACGTATCTCCATTACTGACCTCTGTCTCGTACACTTAATCTCCAGCCTTCTTTTCTTCCCCATAACAGGCTCATCTGGTGTTAATGACTGATAATACCAAATGATCTGAAACTGTGAGGAACTGTGGGGGTCATCTCAATATTTCATACATTGTGTCGTCATTAATCACAAGAGCTTTAAATAGAAAAAACTTCCTTTGATTACTGTAATTTAAAATCAGTAGTAAAATTCTGATTAAATTTAGCACTGGGCAGGGCATCATCACTTAAAAGAAAGGAAAGAAGTCCTTCAAAATTGTCAGAAGTGATGAGAATGTGCTGTCCATCATAGGTGCACTTTTCCATCAGGGTTGTGGGTGGTTTCCTTCCTTTTATGGGAGCGGCCCAGGCCCTTAACCACAGTGTTCTAATGAATACTAACCCCTTTTAAAAGGAGCTTCCCTGCAGTTTCCATTGGGTGGAAATTTTATAAACTTTCTTTCAGGTCTGAAGCAGCTTAGAGAGACTATTGTCCCCCTGTTGAACAAGACCTGGACACTCAATATAGTTTAAACAATGCCAATGATGATTAATGACAGGCCTGTCAAACAAACCGCGCTGACTAAGGCTTGCGCTCACAGCAATCCTGTGCCTGAAGAAAATGAAAAAACACACACACCATCATTCAAGTCCTCATATAAAAGGTTAAATATATAGTAGCATGAAAGAGCTGTAACCTTAAACTATTCTTGAGCTATTACATTTGGTTGCTGCCTTGGACGGAGTGTGCTTGCACTCAGTAATTGGAATGAAATGAAACACATGTGATGAAATTCGACAGTATTTATTTTTCACAAACAACACGTCCTGGAGTTTTTCAAAAGGGCAACAAGAAAAACTGTTTGTTATTTGTACAGATAAACATTTGCGATGACGTCTGTCGAAGAATGCCTTTCCTCTGTGTAACAGTAGGGGTGCAGGAGGGGAGCCCGGGGCCTCTGTAGAGATCCAAAGAGTCCTGCTGACCCTGCCTGGTGCACCTCTGCTGAACGCAGTGGTACAGAGCTCCACACAGCTGCCTTTCATTCAGCTAAAGAAAAGGCACTTTTTTCTCCTTCTCTCCTCTCTAAGTGTAAGACCCCAGCTGTCCTCAGTCAAGCAGAATTCCAACTTTCCCTCCAAAAAATTCTCTCATTGTCCATCCTGGAGGTGGCCGAACCCTCCTCTCCATAGTGCTTAACCACTGGACCGGGCGCAAACAACAGAGTAATCATATTACAGTGTCCCTGGGAAAAAAGGGACAGCTATCCACAGGGAATCTCCTGTGGCTAATCCCTGCGAGGCCGCTGCTTTTCTTCTCCAGTGCCGAGTCCACCTTTCACAGCGGTTTCGGAGGCACACAGGCCTTTAACCGCTCAAGGATATCGGCTTCACGTCTCTCCTCCTTCATTCCCTTCAAATCTACGGCAAATACCGAGAAACGTCACGGCAGAACGGACAGAGGACGGAATATGCAGCATTGCACTCCAGCTCTTCGTTTCTCATTTGTTCCATTTTATTTTGGTACCTCCATTACCTCACCTTCTTTGTTCTACGGATCCTCATTTTCTTTGTCCCTATGACTGCAGACATGATTGCCGTTATTGTAAATAATTAATAAGCTGTAATACATCACCTCTAATTAAACATATTAGTCAGCGGAGTCTTGTAGATTTACTACGCTGAGTCCGTGTCCAGTGATATTCAAATGAGCCTCATTCCCATCAATAATGCAAATAGATGCACTCTAAACATTTCTCACTGTACAGTAACTTCTGCAGCCCATGGGAGCATTTGAACATAATTTAGAATTAACATCATTCACTTTAATTTACACTATAGGTCTGCAAAGGAAATCATTATCTGTTCAGCTAAGAAATAAAACCTGTAAATCTTATTATGTAACAGCCAGTTCCAAAGGAGCGGGGACTTTCTACTGTTTGTTGTTTGCATTTTCATGTTCCAGAAAGACAGATTTTTCAGTGACTCTTTATGCAGGTTACATTGATGCAACACTAAGTGCACTGCAATCACATGTAAACGTATCATCAGAGAAAAGAAGAGATGTTGTTACAAGAGGGGACGTTATTTTGATTAAACTCGGCATGAAATGTAAGTTGCGATTGTTTTCTCTTCCCTATTGTGATGTACAGTGGGTATGGAAAGTATTCAGACCCCCTTAAATTTTTCACTCTTTGTTATATTGCAGCCATTTGATAAAATCATTTAAGTTATTTTTTTCCCTCATTAATGTACACACAGCACCCCATATTAACAGAAAAACACAGAATTCTTGGCAGAATTCTTGGACATTTTGGCAGATTTATTAAAAAAGAAAAACTGAAATATCACATGGTCCTAAGTATTCAGACCCTTTTCTCAGTATTTAGTAGAAGCACCTTTTGATCTAATACAGCCATGAGTCTTTTTGGGAAAGATGCAACAAGTTTTTCACACCTGGATTTGGGGATCCTCTGCCATTCCTCCTTGCAGATCCTCTCCAGTTCTGTCAGGTTGGATGGTAAACGCTGGTGGACAGCCATTTTTAGGTCTCTCCAGAGATGTTCAAATGAGTTTAAGTCAGGGCTCTGGCTGGACCATTCAAGAACAGTTGTTGTGAAGCCACTCCTTCGTTATTTTAGCTGTGTTGCTTAGGGTCATTGTCTTGTTGGAAGGTAAACCTTCACCCCAGTCTGAGGTCCTGAGCACTCTGGAGAAGGTTTTTGTCCAGGATATCCCTGTACTTGGCCGCATTCATCTTTCCCTTGATTGCAACCAGTCCAATCTTATTTCTCACCATCTTGGATTCCTTCAGGTGTTTTTTTTAGCAAACTCCATGCAGGCTTTCATGTGTCTTGCACTGAGGAGAGGCTTCCGTCTGCCCACTCTGCCATAAAGCCCCGACTGGTGGAGGGCTGCAGTGATGGTTGACTTTCTACAACTTTCTCCCATCTCCCGACTGCATCTCTGGAGCTCAGCCACAGTGATCTTTGGGTTCTTCTTTACCTCTCTCACCAAGGCTCTTCTACCCCGATAGCTCAGTTTGGCCGGATGGCCAGTTCTAGGAAGGGTTCTAGTCGTCCCAGACGTCTTCCATTTAAGGATTATGGAGGCCACTGTGCTCTAAGGAACCTTAAGTGCAGTAGAATTTTTTTGTAACCTTGGCCAGATCTGTGCCTTGCCACCATTCTGTCTCTGAGCTCTTCAGGCAGTTCCTTTGACCTCATGATTCTCATTTGCTCTGACATGCACTGTGAGCTGTAGGGCCTTATACAGACAGATGTGTGGCTTTCCTAATCAAGTCCAATCAGTATAATCAAACATAGCTGGACTCAAATGAAGGTGTAGAACCATCTCAAGGATGATCAGAAGAAATGGACACCACCTGAGTTAAATATATGAGTGTCACAGCAAAGGGTCTGAATACTCAGGACCATGTATAATAAAGTTAAAGTATAAATTTTTCAGGAATCTATTCTTAATTTTTAGTAAAAAATAAATATTTATGGGATAATAATTGTTAATCGCAAAATCATGTGTTTTGCCCTTTTCCTGAGTAAACGATGAGCACTGCCATGAAGAATTCCAACTTCTGTTTGGATGCTTTTGCTGTTCTGGTCTCCATAGGAACACAGTCAATAGGGTAAAAGGAACGTTAGATTTAACTAAACGGGAACTTTTTGAACATTACAATAAAGTGTGCAGGGTTAAGCTGTGTTGTTGTTGGCTGCTACATAACAACAATAACATGAAGAAATTCTTGGAAAATACATTTTTTGAGCATGAATCTGAAAGAAGGTCCGTACAGCACCATATGTCTTGTATTTTATGCTAGACTGGCAAGAGAAAATGAGCCTGGCTTGCAGCACTTAAATTAAAATACTCCCCAAAGAAGGTATATGGGCGATAATCATTTTGAGTACAAAATTCCCCAAACTCCATCCCGATCGGGAGCTGCTTGTTGCATATGAGCGCTCATACTGTATGTTTTCAGTGCCAACTTCGGACAGCTTTGAGTCATCTGCGCACTCATTAAACTTTAAGTGAGGCGCTGACAAAAGACATTGCTACACTGTAAAGTGATGGTATTGGTTTAACAATACATTATGAGCTCAGAAAATATGCTGAATAGACTAACCGCAGACCGAAAATGTAAAGCATCATTCCAGTACAAGTTGGCCGATACTTCCGCATTCTGAAAAAGGTGGATAAGTGGATCATATGACTCATTCGTTCATCTGATTCGTTCATATTCGTTATTCAAACAGGAACTTAACAGCACCACTGGATGTTGCTCGGAGATGCACAACAGTAATTCATTGTAATTCAATTTCACTATTTTGTAGACCAGGGTTGCCAGATTTTCACATCAAACCCAATTGATACTCAAAACTATCCCAAAACTAGCCCAATTGCATTTGAGGGGGTCCCTCGTTAAAAGCATTTTTGATGGAGTTGGAGATGGAAAAGTATTAAAGTAGCCCATTTCCACAGGAAAACCACGGACTTGGCAACATTGACGAACATTTCTTGCTGTTAAGTTAACAATTATCTCTAATTGGCTATTTGATGTTCTTCTCCAGAACTTTGAAAAAATAAACCTGATGCAAAAAAACGAAACAAACAAACAAAAAAAAAATACTTTTTTTAAAGTCCCCAATAACCGGAAGTTGCAAATGACATTTCTCCAGTTTTGTGACATATTTCTAAGTGAAACGTGATATTGAACAGAGGGCATGGTTTTACTTTAGCGCTCCTCTCATAGCAGACTAACGGTTGGAGGGGAGTGGTTTAAGCGTTTTCAACCCAAACCGTCAAACTGACGTCATCAGAGAAAGAACGGCATTCTAGACCGGAAGTAACGTCTCAGATTTTGATTAAAGGTTACCACGACAAACAATTTTTTTTCTGTGTATCAACTTGGACGGATTAATTGTCCACCACAATACTAGTAATATGCGCTAACAAAGTAAATGGGGTCAATTTTGTCTTTAAATATATGTCTTATTTTAAAGTTACACCTGGAGAGAGATAAAAGGGGCTACCAAATCAAGCTGGGCTCATGTATAGAGAACAGAGGCTAATTTAAAAGAAACTCCTGCTTGCTGTTTTACCTGGGAACCAGCTGGTCCTTTAACAGATGTTGAACACACCATTTAACAGAGATGCTATATATCAAAGCATACTGAACCGTCTCTCTTTTCTGTTTGAGTTATGACTTCTGCAGCACTGTCAATGAATTGCAAGCTGTAATGATTGACCGTCTATATACCATGCTGATTTATTATAGCTGATTTGTCAAACTTTGAATTACAAGAAACATGTATTTTCCAACTAAGATTGAGGTCTCTGTAGTTGCAGGAGCAATTCTTCAGGTTAAAAGGTGATGGCCGTTCTCAGTTCCCTCTGAGAGCCAGAGCAGCTAGGATGACTTTGAATCCCATTGACGTGGATGAGCTGGAATGAAAAATAGAAGCAAATAATTCCGAATGCTATGACAGGAGAATGATTTAGGAGATTGAGGAGGAAACTAAGCAGAATGTTCTCAACTGGAATGCACATTGGCTTTCACAACATGGGCCAGGGCAGGCAGTCAAAACCAGAAAGAAAACACCAAGCAGCTAGCAGAGTTACTTCCAACACACAGGTCAAACTAAAATATATCATTTAAAAGTCTTATTCAATCCTATTTAATCCGTTTAAACAAGGCCGCTGTAATTTTTTACCATGTTATGTAAATGAGTGGTAACCATCCAAGTGTTGATTTGATTAAACATCAGATTTATCCTTTCCAGCCATAAACTGCAAGTGTTTATAGTATAATTCCAGTAACAAGAAGCATGTTGCTCAGACTGACGCTCTGTGTGAGATCCACCCAGGACCGCTCCAACTGTACGGTTCCAGCTAACACCATTGTTAAGAGCCGGGGGTTGGGAGGACCATAAGAGCCTCTCATCTGCTGGTATGTGTTGGCTGCTATTGAAGAAGAAAGAGAGAAAGTGAGATAAAAGTGATGTCAATGCTTTCCCCTTTCACCACATTAAACCATAAGGCAATGGCTTCAACCAAAATAAATGTTCGAAAGCCTCTTTTTTTCATTGCATCAACATCTTGAGAAGTTTAGAGCGAGTGAATCTAAACAGGAAATATTAAAATCAGCCTTTTGATGGACCATATGTTATTGAGGGACCAGCATTACATAATCTTGTCTGCCGACTGCCAAAGAGGGACGAGATTGGCAATGGGTCGACTGTTCCTCATGCTATTATGCTGCTTAATCTGATGGGTCAACGACATTCTTCCAAGAGAACAAGAAGGACTTGAATGGGTCAGGTAGAAGGAGGAGGAACAGTGCGAGACTTAGGAGTTTCGCAATAAAGCATGTGATTAACAGGAAAGTCATGGTGAAATTATCAAAATAAAATAAAAACATTAATAAACACAATATGATTGATTACACTAAAATACGTTTTCAATATAAATGATAACCAAGGAGTCCTAATCGACCCTTCGCAAAGACCCGCTCCCTCTAGTTACTGTTGCCATGTCTGACAAGTCATGCGCTCTTACGCCACACATCATGTTCTCACACAGGGAAAAATACATCTCGGAGCAAAAAGGACACTGACAATGCGTCGACAGACTTATGAAACAGTTTCATAGTTAATTGAAGTTAGTTCAAGTTCAAGTTCACCAACGTTAATCTACTAACTCCCCTGACTGCTTTGTCAGACAAAATGGCAGATTCGGCGTTATGATTGGTCAGATCGCCTGTCAATCAAACTGTTTGTGAAGGGTCAATTGAAATCTGTTTGGTTATTAATGTAAAGAAGATTTCAGCAATCCCATGAGCCAGGAGAGCTGCTGTAACATAAACCTGCCCCTTATTGCTCCTTTAAACAATGCCAAGCAAGTTCTTCCAGAACAGGGTGTTCCTACAAGCAGCACAATCTTACCTACTTTGATTTAAAAAGTGTGAATATAAAGTTAAACTGCACTGTTACACAAATATTCTGTAGTGTCTAAGAAAGTTTTATCTTCCTCCTCTGTCCACTGGATATGAACAGGTCCCAGATGAGATTTTTGAAGCCAAACACTCTCGTCACAAATAACTAAATACTCATTCCACTTCAGATAATGACAACTGACGCCGGTTCCAGGTATGCTCCCGATCAATGGGGTCTCAGCTCCCCTGTGGAGTCTGTTTCTATAATGCAGCATTCAGTGGAACCTGCCAGGATCATTTACATAAATTAATGGTAATTAACCTAGCTTGAAGCCTATTAATGAGGTGAATAAAAATCAAACTCAGAATCTGATTTGGTTCATATTCTTAATATACTCACTGGCCACTTTTTAGAACCAGGTTTGAACCCACTTTTGCCCTCAGAACTACCATAATTCTTCTTGGAATAGATTCAACATTCCTCAGAGATTTTGGTCCATATTGACCTCACGCAGTTGATTTGTCGGATTTGTCTGTTGGACTGAGATCTGGTGACTGTTGATGGCATATAGTGAACTCATTTACATGTTCAAGAAACGATGATTTGAGCTTGATGACATGGTGAGTTATCCTGCTGAAAGAAGCCATCAGAAAATGGGTACAATGTGTAAGAGATGGAGCCATTGGTAGAATGAGCCTTTTGGTATTAAGGAGCCCAAAGTGTGCCAAAAAAATATCCCCACACCATCACACCACCAGCCTGAACCGCTGAAGGCAGGATGGAGCCACGCTTTCATGTTTACAACACATTCTGAACTTACCACCTGAACGCCACAGCAGAAATCAAGACTTATTGGGCAAGGCAACTGTTTTCAATCTTGTGTGTATTGTCCAATAAAGGTGAGCCCCTGCGATTTGTAGCTTCACTTTCCAGTTCTTAGCTGACAGGGGTCTGCTGTAGCATGAGCTTCAAGATTTGACGTGTTGTGTGTTCAGAGATGCTTGGTTGTAAGGAATGGTTATTTGAGTCGCAGTTGCCTTTTTATTAGCTTGAACCAGTTTTCTCTGACCTCTGGCATCAACAAGGCATTTTCACCCACAGAACTGCTGCTCACTGGATATTTTCTCTTTTTCAGACTATTCTCTGTAAGCCAGGTGGTGTGTAAAAATCCCAGTAGATCACTTTCTGACCAATACTCAGACAAGGGGTATGTTTCCAAAAGTATCCTATGGTCCCAAATTGCGTTGATTTGTGTTGGTAACAACAGAACTTGCGACCTTAGTCGGCTTCGGGAAACGAACCCCGGACCGTCTGGGACCAACAACCATGCCGTGTTCAGAGTCAGATTTCTTGCACATTCTGATGCTCAGTTTGGTCAGATCGCCTTGACCATGTCTACATGCATGAATGCACTGAGTTGCTACCATGTGAATGGCTAATTAGATACTTGTGTTAACGAGCAACTGAACAGGTGTACCTAATAAAGTTGCCATTGAGTGTAGATTTTGACTTTCAGGCTTTACTTTATTCATAAATAAGCAATGGTTGTTGATACTGATTCTAATAATCAAAATGGATGAATTTGTCCAAGAATCTTCCAGACACATTTCAAATCGTTGTTTTCTTTTAAATGACAAAGCCAGATAAATAAAAAGGTTTTTACAATAAACACTACAGTCTCAAACCATAGCATATTATTTAATAAAATGTAAATATATTATAATGAAACAAAAGGATATATAATGACACATTTTTTGTAATATTTCAAATCACTGAAAAGTGTCACCATATTTTGAGAAGCACTCATTTGAGGTGTTGATCAAACCTACACTATCAACATTTTCTACATCAGCGCATATGTAACCTACTTATGGAGACTCAAGTGGCCGGATACCCACTGGATTCCCCGTAGGTTAAGTAAGCGCTGACAGCTCTGAAGTCAACTGATCCTGGAACAGAGCCTCATCCAGAGCAATTTATGGTCAGAGAATAAGTTACTATATACTTACCCAGAGAGCTACCTCTATTTTTGGACTCAAAAGCTGAGGTTATCTCCTTACTTACCCAGGTATGTCACATAACCTGCTTTCTGGAATACCCCCCAGCTCTTCTGTCCACGTTGACCAGGCTTTCTGGAACTCAGAAACTCATGTGACACAGAGTATTTGTGAGCACTTTGATGATGTATGTACTAAATTTAGCTGTAAAAAACACTTAGTACTGTAGAAATAAGAAACCAAGCAGTGAAAGATGTTAATGACATATATATACGGTGATGTACCATAATCAAGAACAGAATGATATTTGCTAAAAGTTTGTGTCTAAGTCTTTTGGATCTTTCTCTCTTGCCTTTAACTTTGTCTGTGTTACATAAACAGGCAACTAATCAAAGCCATTCTGAATTAGAAGCAGATTTCTGGAATAACCACAGAGGAAACTGAAGTTACATCCAGTTCCTATCATTTTACTGTCACATTTTCACTGGCTCTGTGGTGAAACAGACCTGTTGTTCGAATATGGTAAACACACACAAAATAAGTGTCAAAACACTGCTTTTATGTTTTTAATTAAATGGGCCTGTTGCGAGTCAACGGCTGTCAGCGACGCAATGCCAGCGCGATGCTTTAGCGCCACCCAGTGGACAACAAAGTGCAAGCGCTCAATGCAGGATCACATGGGAAACTCTGAACCCAGTGCAACTGTGGCCTCTTGACCGGGATTAATTCATGTTACAGCGATTTCACGATAAATCCACACGAGGAGCAGTATGCCTCGTGAATTAAATTTGTGATTTAATCACTAGATTACCAGAGAATCACAAACTAAATACTGAAATACTCCACTGGTTGTATAACCGTCTTGACAGAGAAATAGGCTACACCACATTACATGTGGCTTTCCAGACGCAAATTGCAAATTAAGAGCTACTTTCACTGCTGTTAATTCGCAGGCACAACAGTTGACTGTTATCAAATCAAAAAAAGACAAAAGCAGTGTTGGGTAAATATGGTCTTATGCGCCATCCGGTGGCGATGGGGCGCATCTGCAGCACGTGCCTGCCTTATTTTTGTACTCTGAGAAAAAAAGATTTGTAACACCATCTAAAATATTTATCTTTTTTATAGCTTATTTTCCGGTATACCTGGATTGGCTACTATAACACTAATATATGTGCTTTTCCAAGGCCAAGCATACATTGTCATTATGAACAGATGGAAAGGAGACGAATAGGGGCTAGTTGTCACACCAGTGAATATTTCTCAGGGTGGGTTTATTTTTTTAGTCAATTTTTGTATATTAATGTCTTGGATACAAATAACAATAATATTTCCTATGTGATTGCCCAGGAGAGGCTAAAGATAGTTTATTAAACACATGTTGACCTGAAACAAAAAAAAAGGTAAAATCAACGTATTAATTCTGCTTATCAAAACCTTTCAAGACTAAAATAAATATATAGTTTTGTTATTGTTAAATAAGACTATTAAAAGCAGTTCATTAACTGAAATAAAATATAATGTAAACATTAGATGAAAAACGGAAATTAGAAATGTTGAAAAGTACTGACATTACTAAAATAGAAATAAAAGTAAATCAAAAATAGATATATAAGAAATGACAAAAAGCACATAATTTGACTAAAACTAACATTAAAAACTGAAATATAAAAATGAAGGAAAATATTTTAGTATCAATACTAAAATAGCACTTCTGCCAAGGTAATTATAAACCCATATGTTTATATGAAAACTGTATGTCTCATTGCCCGGATCAGATCATGTGCACGTGAAAGGAAACATTGGAGACAGACAAATATTTTTCTCATTTTATTGAACACAAGAATTTTTTGACAGAACGAAGTCAGATTTTGTTGTTGGTTAGTATTTACAGCAGTGACAGTAGGGAGAGAGAGGTGGAAGTGACATTTGATTTGTACAAATCTGTATACAGCTGTGAGAAGGGCCTCAGTAGGGCATGAAGCCACGGATGTGTTATAAAGGTCTGAGATGAAGAGAGATGCTTTTGGAAACAATCTTTTGAACAGACTTTTGTCTTTAAAGTGGCATGATTGCGGTGGTAAACCGTGTGTAAACGTACAAAAAAATTGGTCCCACATTAAATGGCAGTATGAATCAAAAGCTAGTTTTTCAGAGAGATCACAAGGAAGAGCTTGAATGCCTTCCGGTACAGTTTCTACAAGCCTCTTAGACTGGAAACACTTTCGAATAACTTTCAGTATTAATAATTACATTACACATGCTCAACAGAACACAAACGTACATTCAAAGACGTTGAAGTGTCATGAAACGATTATTTATATAATGTCATATATTTGCAATGAACTTTAACAACTTAATAATGAAAGTTATTATAAAGCGTTACCGTCCAACGCCATGAGAGCACTTCATGTTTGACTTGTAAAGGAAAGGTGACAACAGTGACTGTATGAATGACGAGTTCACTCACATTCAGAAAATATACAACAGATAAAGCCTTTGACATTTTCAGTTGGTTAGCAATTCAATTGGTAACCTTAACGACACCAATGACGTTCAGTTCAGGATACATCGCATGCTTATTTCAGGCTTAAAAATAGGCATTTGACCAAATGGGATGAACAAGTGATTTTGACATTAATGGCGGGTGAGCAGGCAAACCCTCGGGCGCCTATGAGACAGTTTTCTGTGTGAATATATTTATATATGTATGTATATATATTTATATATATATATACGTCTTATTTTGCATCAGTTAAATAGAGGCATGTTGTCTAGAATTTGAGGACTCAAGTTTTTAAGAAAACCACGATCCATTTACACCCTCAGACCCAGAAGACCAAGTGACGACACATTTGAGCAAAAAACAAATCTAATATTTTCACAGTTTACAGATCTGGACCATCTGACAGTGTCGGGGTATGTTGTCACAGAGACAGTAGCGTCACTGCGGCCCATCCAGACCGCAGGCCTGCAAACAAGAGGATGTTTGTATCGAAGGCACCAGCTCCTTTTGTGTCTGTATTTCACTTCTGCTGCCATTGTGTTTTTTTGTTGTTGTTGTTTTTTTCTTGTTTTTTTTACATCTTTTTTTTTCTTATCATGATGAACATCATTTTGAACTAACAGCTACGGCTTTCACAACCTATGGAATTTTTTTATTTTTATTCTAGTACAAAGAACACACTGTATTCACACTAGGAATTTCACGCATTCACAGTGCACAAGCTTGCAGCCTAAAGAATGAGAAACACTGTACAAAAAAAGTCAGGCTGAATATTCTTTATGCTACGATCCACACCGGAGTACTATGGCTTAAATAAAAACATAAAAACAAGAATTTGGCCATTTAAGACATGGAAAAACCCAACAGACATTTGAATTTTTATCAGTATCAAAGGGCCACTGCTTCATTTAGAGGCAACGTTTATCAATGTGGACAAATGCCAGTGGAGCGACCTTACTGGACGTCCCCTGAGCGTTACGCACGGCTGTGCGCCTGATGTTATGGTCAGGCCACGAGCACAACAGCTGTATCTGCATGTAACGCAGCAGCAGCGCTTGTACTGAACTCTCTGAAGGAGCCGTTCGATCCATATCTAAGAGCTCTGGGTTGTTCCTAATGTTTTTTTAAAAGACTTGCGGGACATTTTTAAGCAGGGATCACAGCGGGAGACCTCTTTGACTCTCAATCTTGCTTTAAAGACCTAAAGTAAATGGAAGGAACCCTAAGGTTCAGGGGAAATGGCATGCATTGTATTGTGAAAGAACATGTCAGAAAAAAGTAGTGGTGATTTGTATGACCCTAACCACTAGTTCAGACCTCTACCCTGTGTAATCTTTTGTCGTGCGTATTAAAGGGACAGTTCACTCAAAAATGAAAATTCTGTCATCATTTACTCATCCTCTAGTAGTTCCAAACCTGTATACATTTCTTTGTTCTGCTGAACACAAAGGAAGATATTTGGAAGAATGATTGTGACCATTGACTGCTATAGTATTTTTTTCCCTGCTATGGTAGTCAATAGGGGGCGAGATCTGCTTGGTCACAAACATTCTTCCAAATATCTTCTTTCTTTTGAACAAAGAAATGTATACAGGTTTGGGACAACTTGGGAGAGAGAGAGGGGGGGGGGGTATTGTAAATGATTACAATTTTAATTTTTGGGTTAACTATCCCTTTAATGTGGGATTTCAGAGTAAAATGCTGTAAACACTCAGGGCTGGAATAAAACAAACAATCAAAAAAGGACATAGAAAAATAATTCGGCAAAGCAAGCATGCTAAAAATCTATCGCTAACTCTGAAAAAATAACGTGAAAATAAAATAAAAAGGCGGTTGCTTTTGTACATTATTTAAACACAAGTAAAACCTTAAAACTGTTCCCAAAAATATTATGTGGCAGACAATAACGATGGCAATACTGCATGTAATAAGACGAAACATAACTGAAACAGCACTGTGGTCTGAATGTGTGAAGGCAAAATCTACGGTTCCTCATGGTGATTCAATTCTCATACTGAATATTTTTGAAAGACACTGATCTTACAGACTCATACAGGTCGAGGAGAGTGAGACTAGAGGTGAAGGATTTTTCCTTCTTGCGTTTATGAAAGAAACGTTTCAATAGTAATAACAAATGAAAAGTAAAAAATAAAAGGCATGTGCGCAAACTCTTTAGGCGCTCTATACATCTACAGACGTGTTTTGTTCTGCGAACTCAAAGCCACTGAAGAAAGAAACGTGGTGGTGGTGGTGGTGTGGTGCTGTCTGTCTGCAACTGTCGCCGATTCCGGATCACGCTTTGCTCTCGTTGCCGTTCGTCTGAGGGGCTTCATTGGGGACTGTCTTCACCTCCGCCGGAGTTTTCTTTACCTCTGTCTCTGGCGCTTTGCTTTTGTCATCTACGATGGTTTTTCCACTGGGGGAAACAGAGAAGAGAAGATCATCAGTAGTGTCTTTCAGTCCTCTGTTTGGCTGCTTCCTCTCTTTATACTATTTCTAAGGATCGGCTCACCCAAAAATGAATGTTCTGTCATGATTTATTCACCCTCATGTTCTTCCAAACCTGTATGAGTTTCTTTCTTTCTTCAGTGGAACACAAAAGATAAAGAATATCCTAGGTATTCTGTACAATACAACATGACAAATGACAAAGAAACACTATAAAACCATCATAAAAGTAGCCCAAATGACTCACGTTTTAAACATTTTTAATAATATTAAACATCCGTTTGCAGGTTATTTCCACTTATAGAACATTATTTTAATTTTCAATGAAAATAAATGCAAGCTCGGCAAAAAGTGGAGTCGATCGTGATGAAAGCTAGATTAGTAAGCCTAACTCACTAAAGATGTTGAACTGTTTGACTTTTTTAAAATATTGGTGGGCGGAGCTTGTGAAATTAGCTTTTGCCAACAAGGGATGCTATTTGCACTAAGTGTAAATAGACACCCCTTTATTGGTAAGTCTTCTGAAGTCATATGGTAACATTGTGTGATAAAAATCTTGACATTAGCTCTAGGGTTCCTTGGTGCGTTCATGAGAAAAGTAGCAATGTCTTGACTTGTGAAGGTATGATTCAGTTGAGTCAAATCTTCCCAATGAATCAGTTGAATGAATTAAACTGATCTAATGTTTTTGACTTTAATTCCTTTTATGCTCTCTAAAGCTGCATTGATACAGTAAAAACAGTAATATTGTGAAATATTATCACAATTTAAAATAACTTGTTTCTATGAAGTCTTCAGTGTAACATGATCCTTCAGAATTCATTCTAATATGCTGATATGCTCAAAAAAATGTCTTATTAGTATATTAATGTTGAAAACACTTGTGCTGCTTACCATTTCTGGGAAAGCATGATACATTTTGTTTTCCAAGATTCTTTGATTAATATTAGAAATCTTTTGTAAAAATGCATCCTTGTTGAAAAAAACCACCAAGCACACCAAGCTTTTATAAAGCTATATAGTATATAGTGCATGAGTCATTTACATCACTTTTATGAAGCTTCTGTTTTTTAGCTTGAAAAGAGTAATCAGTACATTATCAAACATCTTCTTTTATGTCCCACAGACATGAGGGTGAATAAACGATAACAAATGTTTGTTTTTGGGTGAACTATCGCTTTAAAATTTGAGGGAACAGACTTCAGTGTAGCACTAAATTTCACAGCTTATCTTAAGCTAACATTTAAGATTATTCATGAGCATGTATGAAGACAGAGGAACAGTGCATGCAGGTATGATTCATATGATTCCATATATTGACTAAGATAAAGCTCGCTATGTACAGTAAGAGCAGGACGCTGGCGCAGAGAGCCCTTCTGCTGCAGAAACAATCCTCATAAACTATATAAATGTTAACCTCTCCCTCCGCGCTTATTGCCTGTGTAATAGTTTGTTGATACACAGAGCGCTTGTCTCTTGGGATCGGGCTGGAGCAAAATGCATAATAATAAATAATAAATCATAAATAAATGAAAATCATCCGCTGCAAACTGCCTATTACTGAATATTTTACAGGCACATAGACATTTGTTCTCAAGGGAGCTGACAGGGCACATAGTGGGCCTTGAAAAAAAAGGAAGTTTACTTAAATTATTTCGCAGTAGGCTGATTCTTTCCGAGCGCTGATAATTCCTGTAATGGAATTGACTGTACTGGTGTGCCAAATCACTCAGGAATGCATAATGAACCACGAAAATTAAAGATGAGCTTTGCTGGCAGGGAATTGAGAGGGACAGTCCCTGTCACATTTCTAACACGCTCCCTTCAGTTCTATTTTTAGTACACCTGCCCTGCTGCGGGGCTGATATCAGCTGTGAATGACTGCTCATTATATTCGTCAAACACGCCCGGACAACAATGACAGCCGGCAGCTTCTTTTACGTAGTGCCGTGGGACCAACGGTGGCGGCGTCGAGCTCTCTCGGATACGGCAACGTCACAGAGAGGCTTTGTGTAAAAGAGAATGGGCGTAGCGGAGTGAGGGTGTCTCACTTTACTATCTACACGATCTTTGTGGTACGACACAAGAGCCGGCTGCTCTGCCGGTGTCCGAGGTCTGAGCTGTTTGTCCCCCTGCTGAATGTCATTACGCTCATCACAATAAAGTTATCTGATCACATTCTGAGCTCTTATGAAGAGCGGCCAAGTGTGCAGAGTCTCGCTGAACGACTGTGGCACACACAAAGCTTCATTATTCCTTCTGAAGTGAGCTGACGCTCCATAACTGTGAGCAAACCTTAGAAGAACAGGACAAACGCGATCTGTCATTTGCATCCACTACGAAATATCTTTAAAAGTCTCAGTTTTGACAGAAGGAAAACTCTGACTATAGGAATCTTGAGAGTCTTAAGATGGCAGATTGAGTTCTATTGATATTCTGCAGGTTCTGTGAAAACCAGGGGAGAGCTCAGGTAGCTGAATATCTACAGATGGAGCCAATAAGCCCAGGTGGCAGCCAATGAGAGGCAGCTTCCCTGGAGTGTTCCAGCTCAAATTAGACAAGTGAGCCGAGCTGAGAGAAAGAGAGGGAGAGAGAACAAGCCTGACTTACTGACTGCGATGGCTGGGCCATACATAGAAAGTGCAAACTACAGAGCACAAATGGAAGCGGGGATAACAAAGTCTCTGGTAAATATTTAACAAACGCCATGCTCCTGTTAATTCCCTGCTGGAAGTCTTGGCTGACTGTTTAACAGCCGATTTTCTCTGTACTTCACAACCGAGCGAGAGAGAGAGAGCATGCTACTAAGGAGGCTGATTCGCGCAATTCTGGAGACGCCGCTACTTCTGGCTCCATTAGGCACTTCCACAAAGCTAGCAGGGCTAAATCTGTCAGATGTGAAATGTTCGTTTAATTTTGTAATATGCACCAATGAAAGAATGAAACCACTACTATTTAGAGGTACTGATACGATGCAAATGTGCTATAAAATAACAGCGCTACATATTGCGGTGAATTTTAACTACGATCATTCAGGCGTTTTTGGCGCTTTCAGAGGTATGGACCAAAGCCACAAAGATCTTGTGTCAGATGGAGAACAAGTCCAGGTTGGATTTGGCAAAGTTTGCAAAGTTCATGGCAGAGAATCTTTGGAATATATTCAAGAGATTTGTTTGAGGCTGTTTGGATCAACTAAACAAGACTCTAGTTTCATTTGAGTCCTCACAATCTCTCACAAAGACATTGTTTTCTGTAACAACTGAATGCTGGTTTATTATTGTGGTGCAGGTGATTGCATATTAACACGACCATTCAAAAGTTTGGGGTGTGTAAGATTTTGAAAGAAGTCTCTTGTGCTCACAAAGGCTGCATTTATAATAATAATAATAATAATAATAATAATATATTCCTGTGGTGGCAAAGCTGAAATTTCAGCAGTCAGTACTCCAGTCTTCATACAAAATGTGACATTTTTTTTCTGTCTAACTGAACTTTTTCTGTGATTCTTTTGGACAGAATAAACCAATTGAGAGATTATTATTAAATCCAACCATCCGGCAATATAAAATCTAATAATGAAGTAACAGTCATTTTCTCTATAATTAAACAACATATTGTAGTTTTAGAGTGTTCTTTACAAACTTTCCTTCTTTATATATTTAAAGGTAGAGTACAGATTTCACCATCTGGCTGAAACAAATTGCAAATTAAAATGCAGTTGTTTTTATTTTACGTCCATAGTGCACCTTTAATGAAAATATTTTTCACTGCTGTTTTTTTCCTCTGTTTGTTACCAATAATAACCCTGATGTCTTGATCTGTACATCAGCTGGCCATTTGAAGTTGGCCATTTCACCCACGAGGCCACAAATGACACTGCGCCTCGTCTGCTTTGTTAATGTAATTACAATGATCATACATTAGCTTTCTCTAAGACGGTCCTTTTTCAATAGCACCATTAAGGCTGCTAATTTATTTCTCACTGTCCTTTTCAGCTTTGAAAGCCATCATTTAAAATCATCAGCTGTGGAATTGTGCCATTTGCGATTGCGTGGCTCATTGTGAGGCTCTGCCAGCGATAATGGAGGAATCAATTAGCTCGCTCTGAAAAACAAAACCAAAAGAACAAATTTACACATTTAGAAAGCTGGTGTGTTTTGAAACGCCGTCCCTGAGCAGTTTTTTACTGAGGTGCAAATAAACTCGCACAAGCTGTCTCAGCGTACCAAGTCATCTTTCAAGGGAATACGCCCAGATTGAAGATGCGGGAGGAACCTGATGAAATTCTGATAGGACATTAAGAAGTGAGAAGAAAGTGAGTGAGTTATACGTGGAGGAAGGGGAGTGATGAAGAACACAGGTGAGAGAGTGGAGATGGTTAAGGACAGGGACACAAACACAACTAAACATCCAGATGTGGCCATACTCGTCCTGGTTGGGTGCGGACTGTGTGCTGGAGGACTCGCTGGAAGGCTTGCCCAGCGTATCCTTGGCAAGGTCACTATCTGTGGTCTGGTGGGCTCCTCCCTGTACCTGAGAGTCCTTACTTTGGGGGGGGGTGGCCAGCTCAGCAGGGCTCTGGCCATCGGCTTTGGCCAGATCTGCAGGGGTTGAATCAGATGGCTGGGGGGCTTCTAAGGACTTTGAGGTTTGACTGGAGGGCGTATCGCTCAGGTCCACCAGAGGGGCCACGGCTGCAGGAGCAGCTTGCGGGGAGGTGACGCTAGGTTTGGGGGTGCTGGATTGGGGAGTAGGTTTAGGGGCCGCTTTAGGGTCGGCCGCAGGGGCGGTGCTCGAGGTAAGGGTGGTGCTATCACTAGCAGGACTGTCAGTGCCGGGGTCTGAGTTAGTGGTTACAGAGGGAAGCAAGTCCACTACTGTTGCTGTGGTGTCAGCAGCGTGCCTGTGAGGACAGCGTGAAGAGAGAAAGAGGAGAGACGGGGAAAAAGAGATCCACACAAAGAAAAAGGAGGGGGAGAGGAGGGAGGTAAGGAAGAAAAGCCAAGGCAAAATACACAAACATAAGTTAAGTCCAACATGCATTTCAAAGTAAAACATACCATGTTAGATAATCGCAAATGTGAGGGGTGTGTACTATCTACAGAATTAAACTACCACAGAGAGACCGTTGAAAGAGATGTTAATAACCTGAAGAAAAGAGCAGACATGGATTGAGTGTGTGTTTTTAGGGACTCACTCGGGGTCAGTCAGAGGGGTGGTCTCATTGGGTTCAGTGGGGCCTCCTCCCTCATGGTTTGGTGTGCGCTCTTCCTCAGTCCTTACCTCCACAATGGGCTCCTTAGACTCATCCTTACTATAAAAGATGACAAACCAGAGTTACCAAGATAAACAAACATCACAAAGGGTGTGGTTATATGGCTCTGCACATGGCATCATTTTCTGGCAAAAGTGTATTTATATTAATTTACAGCTGTCATAGAGTTAAAATAAGAAATGTAAGGATATCAATTCTTGAACATGGTGCTTAAAAAACTATTATCATTTTTCTACAATTGTTGGCAGGTAATGAAAAAAAAGGAAAAATATTAATTTATTTTATTTGGACTTATGATAAACATTTATATGTGCTTATCATGTTTGTGATACTGTTGCCAGTTCAAGTGGAGAAAAAATATCAATTCATAAAAATGTTTTATTGAATATGGAGCTAAAAAAAGCTATAGTCATATTTGATTAAAATTGCTAATTTTGTTTGTAAGGGCAAGTAAAGAAAAAACATTTCATGACATTTTCATTGTATTCTTACACATGATAATACTTTTAGAATAATCTGTTTTATATGTACATATCATATGTGTTAAACTCAGTTCAAGTAAAGAAAAATCATCATAACAACAATTAACAAAATATTAATAAATGACAGAAAAAAATATGATGCTAAAAGAATCTTTTTTTTGGTAAAACTGCTGGCAGGGCAAGTAAAAATAAACATTCCTTTAAAAATATAAATATACTTAGATTACATTCTTATATTTCTGACACATAAAACAATATGGTGTTATAAATAATGTATGGTTGAGCCCTTCACTGCAATAAAATTATGTAAAAGTCTGGATATTATTAAAAAAGGGTTAAAAACATTGATAATGTAACACAAAAACCACCAGGTTTTCTTGAAACAGAATTTTCAGTGGCTACTAAAACAGAGGCAACCAGAGGCATCTTCTCATTCCTAACCAGCATGCACCTCTCCTTCTCTTCTCTTATCTTAACACTGCTGCCATGAGCCAATATTCACATCATTCTCATTCATGGAGTCAGATATGTCACAATCAGCCCTGCCTCAAGCCCTCCTCTGGAGCTGATGGGGGCGATAATGATGGGAGAGCAGTGATGGATGACGTTATCAGAAAAGGGAACACACACAGATGAGAGGGGAAGGAAAAGACAGGCTCACGTGAAAGCGGCTTTTCCCTCCTCGATATCCTTGCCCTTGGCAGAGGGCCCAGACTTGCCGCAGAAGTTGACGGCGATGCACATGAGGAGGCCGCACTTGTTGAGGAAGTAGCATGTGACATCCACGCCGAAGAGGAGCAGGATGAAGACCACGATGAGGATGCCCACGATAGCCCCGGTGCCCAACCCTGAGCTGGTTTCTTTGGGAAGGAGGAAGAGAAGAATGTCAAAACGAAATGATGTCATTGCAGGCCAGGCTTTAAAGTGCGAGGCTTTTCCACAGAGCCATAGTGACCTAAGCAATCTAGAAAACCATTAAATTTATATACAATCTATTTCATAGGTTGTCCTACTTTAAGGTGAGGTGAAGAGATTGGTTTGTTGAAGGCAGTTAGGGTCCACCAAAGCGTTTTTTCCCGAGTGGATAACATACTTTTCTAATTGTTTTCAGTGGCAGCGCCGCATTTTTTAAATGCCAGGAGCGTGACGAGGCGCTAAGTGTCTTTTTCAAGCTCAAGCGTGTTCTGAGTGTTCTGTGTTTTTTACCGGTCATCTCAAGTTGAAGAATGTTCAACTTTGAGTAAAACGCTGCTCTCATCACTGTCACTTTTTAACCAGCCATCCAATCAGAATGGAGGAGGGCCGGGACAAATACAACACCGACCAACTGTCAAAACATTCTTGCTGCACAATGACATCAACAGAGAACGGAACAAAATGGATCCGAACATACATAGCAAGTACTCCACACTGTGTCGTCATTTTTAGTCTGAAACAAATTATCTGCGAAATCAGTTACAAGACACAGTAACGCGGATATTCCGTATCAAATTAACAAAAGCGATCACAGATAGGTGTTTTTAGCAGAGCGTCTAGCATTTTCAGCTGGCTAAAAACGCTTTGGTGGACACACGGCCTTATAACTAAACCCAAAACGCACCAATAGTAACCACATTAGGGCGAATTCACTAAACAATACTTTGACATGCTCTTAAAACCTTCATCTTTTTCACTAACCACCAGCAATCCAGTTAACCAGGTACTAAATTTGCTAAAATGTACTGCTTTGTATTTAAATGAAAGGTATGAGTCACCCAAAAATGTATATTCTGTCATCATTTACTCACCCTCATGTCTTTTTAAACTTGTATGACTTTCTTTATTCTGTGGAAGATTAAAGAAAGCATTTTGATGAATGTTTCAACTGTTTATCCCCATACAATGAAAGTCAATGTGGTGCAAAACATCATCGGACGCCATTGACATTCATTATGTCGACAAAAAAAGAAGATATTTTTTAAAATTTGTTTCAGTAGAAAGAAATACATACAAATTTGAAATGACTTGAGGGTGAGTAAATGATGATAGAATTTTCATTTTTGGGTGAACTGCCTCTTTAAGTCATTGTTTTTAGTGCAAACATTATTTTAGATTAAACCTCACAAAACGTAATGTCATGCCTTCCATGAGCGGTTAACGGAATTTCATTTGTTTGTGTACACTGTCTATTAATCAAAGCAGCAGTGATTCATCAAATGATAATCAAGCGATGGTGAAAAGCATTATAACCAGGCGTATGTCCAAATGTGTGTAGATTAATCCATTTTACACATTTTAAAGAGGTGCTTGGATCACAGTGGTAAAACCATGCTGTACAGTTCCAGAAAAGAACAGGAATTGCGGCAGGCAAATAGCACAGATTTTATGGGCATGTTTGTACCGTTACCTGATTTGCATAATTCCTTCACAGAATCAGAATCACTGAAACAACAAGCGTGTGCAAATAAACAGCACTAACAGTTCATTCTTAGTGAATTCCCCCCATGATATTTAGGTTCTAACAAATTGTCAAAACGGGATGCATTCCATGTGCTATCCAAACACAGTATACAACATAACATCACATACAGCGTCATTCTGAAGCAGGGCATTCATTACTCACATGGAAATGAACCCAGCATGCTTATACAGAGACATAATTAAGTTTCTTTGTACAGAACTTCAGCAATCTTGTTCAGAACATTAACCACAAGGATTGTTCTGTTCGTATTCATGCACATATTTCAACAGAGAAATTGCACTGGCATGGAACGGTGAAGATAATCTCAATATTCAGCTCTTAGCGCATTCACTTGCGGGGTAACCTGCGTAAACATATACAAACACACACTCACAAACAGGAGCCATACTCATGAAAAAAAGAAAACACCATGTTAAAGGAACAAAGATGAAACAAGATGGACAAACACAAGCAGAACTGTGTTTTCAGCGCATGAAAACACAGACTACTTACCAGGAATGACAAGCTACACCATGAAAATGCAAAATTACTACAGGCATGGATCTACTACAGGCATGTATGGTCTGGATCAGTAGACACAATGAAACAATGAAAACATGGTTTAATAAATATAGACTATATGGCTCTTCACACTACATCAGTAAACATGGGGCAATTCATATTGATTCAATCTCCTTCTATGCATCCACTATGTTCTATTAAATCATTCTATGCTGAAATATTTGATTCAGATGTGGGAAGAACACTTTGATGTTACAAAGATGATGAGTTTTCAAGAGGTCATAACAAGAGTTAGACCATTTGGATGAAAAAAGTGATTGAGGGGGCTAAAATTAAATTTTAGATAGATTTTAATAGTAAAATAAAATAAAATAAAAAAATACGTATGTGTATATAAACAACTGAGATAAGTAAAAAGCTAAAAACTGCAACCATAAAGCAGTTTTGTAATAGTTATTTTATACTTAAAACATCTTCAGAGTAATATATATGTCCACACAGAACACATGCATGTATCTGGACACACAGTTTTGATGAAATAATATTCGGGCTGCAAAAATTGAGTTAAATGTATTGTAAGCCTAACACATATTGGCAATTTATTCAAGTATTCTTGTGAGTATTAAGAGAATTAAGAAAAACAAGCTGAGTGAATTTTCAATTAGGCTTATATCGAGTTCTAGGCAACTTTGTATGAAGCGTCTCTAATGAAATGTCCTTCTAAATCATTGATGGAACCATATAAAGATCTAAAACACATCTAGATGTATCAAGGAGATCATGAATTATGTATGCACTCAGCAGAGACCTGGAGGAAAAATGCATTAGACAAAACTGTTCTAAGGAAAAAAAATATCACATCACAACTTGCAGCTCTACTTGAGCATCATAAAAAAAAAATAATAAAAAAAAATAACATTATGTAATGCTCTCAGAAAACTCTGCTCAAGACATGCAATATATCTACAATAAACCAACACGTAATGTGAACTTTAACCAAGAAACCTGAATGATAGGTAATCTGGTGCTGTAGAGTTTGTGATGAAATCTAGCAATTACAGCAGTCACCACGCTCTGTGGAAGTGTATCGGAGGCTGGGCAACAGGAGGTAGAGCTGACAGATTTAATCTACCAGCCAGCCAGGAGAGGGCCGAGAGCACTTCTCCTAGCTTGAGGCGCGGAGTGGGCCGCAGTTGTTTTCCTGAGCTTCAGCCTGCATTTTAACAAGTGCGATAAATCACGGCACACATCTGAGCACAAAGGCCGTCTCACTGAGCTCCCTCACCGGCCAAAAACGTCCTGCTCTGCTAACTCAGCAGTGTGCTTAAAAGGTCTTCTGGATGCTCAAACCATCTCAGCATATTCCAAACCTCATGCCATTCTGAATACAAAAAAATTGGTGTGTTCCTGAACAAAAACAATGCATGTTATATTTGAGTGTTGGGTTGAATCAAGGAGGTTTGGAATAAGGCTGGGTTAGCTGTTAGCATTCCTATTCATCATGGACACTCAATTCTGGAAATATTTTTTCAAGCCAATCACCTGAGCTGTTCTCTAAACATCATGTGACTAATCTCACTACAACCACAGGAAAATGATGCATTGACTGATTGGCTGATGGAAAACAGGAATAATATAATATAATATAACAAATTTGTGGCTACTTTTGAATGTGCATCGATGGAAAAATAGGCTTTTGTCCTCTGAATTGTGTAGTTATGGCACCTACCAACAGGAGCTCGATGCTAGCTCATGCTAATTTGCCAAACTTTTACCCTCCTAGATTAAAAAATAGAGAGGAAGCGGGATTGAAATTGAAATGTGCAGCCTTAACAATTTGTGAAAATCTGCTGAATGTGACTTATCGCTAACAGCCCGTTTTAACCTTCGCGGTACGGTCATTACAAATGTTCAGTCTGTTCCGAGGACTCTCAGGTTATTCCGACACCTCCAGACTAGACACTTGCCTCCGTCTCCAGTCACTCTCAGTGATAAGTGTGAACAAGTGGCACTTCTGCCTGTGCCAAGTTTGGATTCTCAACTCATTTTGCCTCTGGTTCTGCTAGTCTGAATGAAGCTGATGATCCATCCGGCGTGGCATTAAACATTCCAGACGGGCCAAACGGGGTGTTGCTTTTCTGATGAAATGTCACCTAGCACCAACACACAATGATTAAGGACAGAAACGCACCTGCATGTGAATGATGAGCCCGACAAACTGATTGGCACATGCGTTTCCAGGAGTCAAAACTCCAGGGCGCATCACTTTATTACCATGAGAATCCATTCCAAAATGGGAAACAAATGCTACTCCATTTTATTGAACAAACGACCCCCATTCCCTTCTCCCAATTATTTTCATAGCCCTGCCTTATTTATGAGCTTTTTTTTACTGTAAGACACTTAATTACATTAGTTGCACTTTACTCGACACCCTCCCAGGAAATGCCTGAATAGGTCTTGCATAATAATGGCACTCATATCTCTGCTCTCGATGGCATACGGCAGCCTCTGACATGTAAACTGACCACAACCTTCTTTAATATGAACATTCGGCTGGAGGTCAATCGACATCCATGCCTGTACTCGGCCATCACTAATGTTCAAAACTGATTTATATGGCTACAACGGAGGTGGTGCCATGCACACAAGAACGCTTGTGGGTTTCGGATTAAAATTCAGTCTGGGGGGTGTTTATGTTAAATCCCATCTAAGCAAGAAAAACAGCCTTAAGGAATTTACCATTTCAGAGTAGAGATGGTCAATCAGAAGTACTGAAAAACACTCTTGCCCTTTAAAAGTAAAAAGCTCACTGGGTCCCTCTGAACTGACATCGAGCACCATGTCATTATGGGACAAACACATGAAACGGTCACGCATTACGGTCCCATGCAAGATTTCGACTCAAAACCATGTTGTGTTCGTTAAAAACACAAAACAAACAAAAATCTAGCTTACCGTATTTTCTTAAAACCTACAATGATTACTGCATGACACCATACTGGTATGTGTATACAAAAAAATGTATTACAGAACATAATTAAATTACACTGTTGAAAATGACACTTATTGACATGAATGAGTTTAACAGCAGTAGCATTAGTTTTGAATGGTCTTTTCAAGTAAGAAGCAGAGAATAAAATGTAAATAAAAGTCCATTACAGAAAGTATATATTTTCTGAATCATCTAAAATTATGTACATTTTGTCACAAAATACACGTTTTTCATGTCAACATACACATTTGGTGCCTATTCTTTAAAAACTCCCTTCCGAAATCAGTTAATATCTTAATAATAATAAAAAGAAGAAGAAGAAACAATAAGAAACTTAAAATTAATGAAGGTGATCAAAAAGGACTTTTTTATCTCCTAAATGGGCCCTAGAATAATTATATCGAGATTAACATCAAGAGACTAGGCTTCTTGATAGGGAAAGATTTTCTACAACATTCCCAAAAGTCCATGGTCTGAAAAACACCTTTTCAAACACACCAACGCTGCCTTGCTTAAACACAGAACTAATAGGAAACTGAAAATGGCAAGAAACAAAAAAGAAAACAGAATGATACAAGCACCGAACACTCTGCTTAATTCCGATAACATGTCACTGATATTCTTTTATGTTTGTTTGTTTAGCCTGCGAGAGGATCAGAAGGCGTAGAAAACTGAAGGGTGTGGCTGAAGAGTGGACGGGGCTCCTCTCCTCTGGCGAGCCCCAGTTTATGAGAGCACTAGCACAGTCAGCATGGAGAACATGAGAGTGACGAGAGCGTACGTCACAGAGGAGCAGCCAAGGGTTGCTGAGACCACACATCCCACACCACCACACCAAAAAAGACACCCGAAGACCACAGGGACAGAACACAGGAACAGAAAAAAATAGAGACAAAAATGGAGGAAAACAAAAAAACATTTTGAGTGCGTGTTTGAAAATGCGATGGTCCGGTGATGTCCGATTTTACACATGGAGACAGAAATAGGGAAAGAGGGAGGGAAGGAAAAAACAGGGAAAGAAATTGGGAGAGAGGGAGAGAGAAAAAAGAGAGACAGAGAATAGGTCAAATACAGAAAATTAAGCTTGAAAGGTTAATCAAGATTAGAAAAGAATATCAAAGGAAAGTTCAAGCAAGTTAGTAAAAAACAAAGTAAAAAGGCCGTAGCATGTTAAAAGCACAGCAAATGACAGCAAAGTCAAGAATGAAAGGGCAACGACAGCCAAATGATAGGAAATATGGAATGATAAAGGAACACGAAGACACATACAATCAAGAAACACGGATCAGACAACTTTCCCGGTATCCACAAAGTTTGGTAAATCTTTCTTTAAAAGTGAAGTGTGTAATTTCTGAGCTACTATCATCACCAGAACTGAATTGCAAACTCCCCCATCTGTAATTGGTCGGTGGAACAGATAGCCCCGCCCTAAACTCACAGCATTGGTCAATGTTGGAGCAATGTTTTGAAAGTGTCACAGAGATTGTGTTTACACTTTTTGGGGAAACTTCATCTACCAATGGCTTTTTTATAGTTGCCCCTGCATCATATAGAGCAGTATTTTAAAATTAAATATTATTAAATAAAAAATACACACTTCAGGCTTATGATTATGATTATAATTAATTAAAATAACTCTACATGGGATAAGGAAACAAACAGGCTTTCATCTTTTTGAGTTGCAAACACCAGGGAAATGTTGCCCAGTCAGAAGACAAGGTGAAACAAAACAGGTTATGATGCAATACAGTGTAATACTGTGCTGGATGACTGAATGAGTTTTTTGATGTTACTTAAACTGCACAAAAGTTAACGGGCATTGTATTAGAACAGCTTTTCCTCCATGTCAACTGTAGCTTGGGAGATTTGGATTACAGGAAATAGAAATTCAGTATTTGTCTTGTGGCCAGGGTTGAGCTCAACCTGCTCCCTGTACCATACCAAAATCCATTGCCTCCCTTTTTTAATTCCTGCCAAACTCTCAATGTGCTCAATGTCTGCAAAGCAAAGGAATATGTCATGTAATAATAAAAGTGCCCCAGATGGTTCCACGTGCTTCTAACCTGCCTCACGCACACTGGTCCGAATATGAGACGATAGAGAAGCATGAATTGCTGTCTGGGCAGCTGTTTTTGGACCATGTTATCTAACGGCAGCTGCTCCATCTGAGGCAATACAGATGTTAGGCTAAAAATAAAGCCGCCTTTTAAACTCCCACATGTTACACATTGAGGTTAACAACTCTGCAATGTGTAAGTGTGGTGAGATGGGAAAAGGGACAAAGGAAGGCTTTTCTATCCATCTGAACCTGTTTTGCACAAGTGCTCCGAGATCCAAAGCTCCCACTGCTATATGGCTGCTTCCCACTAAGCGGATGAGAAAAAGCAGGTCTCTTGGCCATGCACCGGCAGATGCCTGTTAGGTCCTCAGTAAAGCATTAAACCATTAATCCTGTTGAGGCGTCATCATGCAAAACCAGAGGATGCATCCCCACTGAGAGCAGGCAGATAGTCAGCCCAATTCAATCGGTCTGCCGCAATGAGCCTGAACTGAGCCTCAGTTCAGCCCCAAGAAAAAGAGACAGACGAACAGAGAGAGCGAGGGATGATCTAAGGCCCAATTTTTATCAGTGGGGAAGCAGCTCACAAGAAAACAAAAACACAGCACTGCCATTGGAGCGCAGACCAAACGAGCCCGTGGTGGAGGGGGAGGGTGGTTTAACGGACCTGCTGTGGCTTTTTTTGCCTCCCGAGTGCCAAATAGAAAATCTCATCTCCACAGATATCATCTGCAATCGCTCCGAGATGAGCAATAAAGCCGGCTGCAAGAGTTAGGGGGAGGTTGCCAGAGGGGTCAGGGCTCTGGAGAGAAGCTGAAGGTCTCCAGGCTTTACCCACGGCCACCTCTCATAGACATTAATCACTCTTATAACGTTTAGATTGTCTTAAATCACTCTCTAGAGGAGGCCAGGCCACAACCTGAATTGACACAAGGGTGGCCCGTGCAATCCACAACAAGACCTGCTAGTAGGATGGGGTTAACAGGGGTTGCGGTGAGGCGGTCGGGCTGCTGGCTGCTCTGGCTGGCAGTGGCTGTGCTTCAGGGTTAGGACGTGGGCTGTACCTGGGATGGCGGCGGGTTCTGGCAAGGTCTTGAAGGAGAGGGTGCTGGGTTCAGATCGTCCTTGCTGGTTTTCGGCCACAACGTTGACCTCATACTCCGTGTTCCACTCCAGACCCCGCAGCACAACGTACTCGCTGCCGTTGGGCAGGCGGATCTCTGGCTTCCAATCCTGCCGATTTTTCTACGGATACAAAAGTGGACACACTTTAAGCACGGACGGTATGTTGGGTCAATGAAATTATACTAATTTTTTTGACTCTAGATCTAATTTCTTCAAAAATTCATAAATATTCAATTCACACTTACAGTGGCTTGAAGTACACCGCTTCTATGTTATTTTCAGAAGTAAAAATTGATTTAATATTCATGGAGGGACCTGACAAAGTAATATAATTCTCCTGATTTCATAATGAAAAAAAGCTTAATTTTAAATATAAAGATTTAAATAAATATAATAAATAACAATTGAAATATTGAAGTAGTTATTTAAATACTAACAAAACTTCTTAATAATATGTGACAATGTCCGCCAAATCAAAAACATATGGCGCCACCAAGATGCAAATAAACAAAAACAAACAAATAAACAGGAAGTTATATCATAGAGCAGAACCTTCATCACAGTTGTTGTGTCTCATTTCAGAGGCTGCACCCTCCGGAGGTCTATTTTGTATTTTGTCAGCCACACACATCATCGAAGATGGCTCGTATCAGAAGAGTAACCATAATTATTTCTTACCGTTATTCCTTATGTGGTATAAATTATTGTAAATTCTTTCTTCCTTTGGAATATAATGGTTAAAATAAACTTTTCTGAAATGAGGCCATCTCAATGACATATATGGCTGACAATGAAACTTCCGGAGGACGCAGCCTTCGAAATGAGACACAACATATGTGTCAATGTCAGTAAGTATCTTTAAATATCACATAATTTAACCAAGGCAAGATTAGCTCACGTTATGAATCGCACCGTCAATCGATAAAAAAAATGAATTAATCGAATGTTTTTTTCTGCAATTAATCAGGATTAATTGCAATTAAAACATTGGGCTTTTTAATATTTTTATATTGTAATAATTTTACAGTTAGTCCAAATTAACTTAGAAACAACTTAAAGACAGTATATTTTAAATATTTGTTTCATGTCATGTTTTTATGAATGAAATCCAGTGATGCTAATACTTATACTGATGTCTCTATGAAAGTGTTTTTTTTAAACATTAATTATAGATACTCAATGCTACAGTATAACTGTAAGCTATCAATTTCAACGTTTATTAGGCTTTAAAAAAATAATAACTTTTAATTCAAGTGAATTTAAAACACAAACTCATTATAATAAATATCATATTTACCTGTCGCCTTCCTACCTGCACAATATACAGAAAATGAACAAAGTTATCAAACACTTTATAGTCTTCACTGAATAAACTATAAATGAAATATAGATTAATCCTTATTAAAGCTACAATTTTCTTTGTTACATTTGTTCTTTGATTAACATTATTGACAGACACCACAGCAACTGGTTTATTAGGCTGCTGCCAAACGTGACGTGGATCTGAGCTCATTTAAGACGTTATTTAACTCATTTAAGACTGCTTTTATGAGGATACTCAACAAAATGGGCATCGTGGCATAATTCTGTAAATTATTGTTTGTTCAAGTGCGAAAGAGAACTCGATACTGGCGAGTGTTTTTCTCTGTACACGAGTCGTGTGTGTGTCACAGAGAAAAAGACATTCACAGAAATTGTCTTGTGCCGCTTGAGTGGTTTAAAAGCATTTGCATGAATAAGAGCATGATCATATAATGCACCTTTAGCCAAATTATGACAAAAAACATGCTGCATTAATTAAATATTTAAATCGTGTCAATCTCAAAAAATTAATCGCACGCCCTAGTTATAAAATATCATGCTATGTGATTTTCCAAAAAATTGTTTCTGGATTAATTAATTAATATATATAAAAACTTTTTTTTCTTATGCCACATGACATTCTTAGAATCATTACATATTTAAGTTTTTCTTTAAAATGGTATAAACATTTTTCAAAACCATATGAAAGCAACATGAATACAAATACAGTAGTTCATTTCCCCCTTTTTCTTTATTGTGTACTCTGCATCACTGAGCAGTGAACACTGCAACCTACCCAAAGGCATGTCACTGCTGCAATGGCGGTATAAATAATTCAGATGACAGGATGAGTTAAATCTGTTCCCTCATGTCCAATCATACTCACAGCTCTGTAGCGCACTAAATAGTGTTTGATGGGAGAGCCCCCATCATCCTGCTTGATCCAGTGGACCTTCATCTCGTTGCCTGTGGACTGTGGCTTAGCCTCCAGTTTAGGAGGATTAGGCTCCCCTGAGGAGAAAATGGCCAGAAAAAAACACCGTTAGAAGACCCCAGCACAAATTCAAAATGTGTCCTTAACCCAGGTGCATTTCCACAGGTGAACGTCCCCTCATCCTTTAACAGCTGATTTTGTAATCCACAAAGGTACCCTTTATCTCTGAATATGAATTGCAGAAATAGGTTAGCTATTTAAACTCCTGGCTAATTTTAGCTTACAATTAATTTACAGAGCGGACCCAGCTGGGAGAATTTAAAAGAATGCTATATGCTTGTGCTTAGTCTAAACTATGCACAAAAAAAAGATAAAATTAACGATCAAAGTGTGAGATGTAACACTTTATAGTTGAGTCACTTAGAAAAGTCTCAATTCCTCTGTTCTCGTTTTTGGCTAAACTGTCGAGACATCTCATCGTAGAGGCTTTTTGGCAGTATAATGATGACTTCTGCCTCCTATCCTTCCAAATGTGGAACATTAATGAAAGCGCTTGGCTCTTGTAAAAGTGGAGCAGAGTCGCTTGGGCATGTGGAGGGCTGTAATGAGAGCTGGACCTGTGTTGGTGGCAGTGATGGAGGAAGAGCGCGCCGCTGTAATGCAGTCTCTGGGGGAGCTCATTATCACGACTTGCCCACTACTTAATGACAGAACTCCCTTAATTATCCTCCATGCTTTGATTGGAGATTCTCAGCCATTACATTTAATAATATCAGTGGGCCGAAGGGGGAGGGAAATGCACATGTGTGGGCGCTTGTTTGGGATGTTAGCTGTCTACCTGTGTCACTAGAGGAGCCTGGGAGAAGGCCACAGTGCTCTGCTCCCATTAATCATCATAAATAGCTGCTAGACAAGAGTTCCTATTAGGAACTGACATGAAACTGTGTATATATACACCGCCAAATCTACAAAACATGACAATGAGATGAATTTTAGGTCAAGGCAAAAGGATATCTGAATGTTTGACCTAATAAATATAATGAACAAGTTAAATTTGATGGTTTGAATTCAGTTCAGTTCATAAGTTTACATTCCCCTGGCAGAATCTGCAAGATATTTATAATTTTTCTTTGCAAAATAATATTGATCATAAAAATATGTTTTGAAACTTAAACTACATATTATACTTTTACTAATTTGAACTACTTTTTTTCAAATAATATAATATGGAGTCAGTAAGTTTTTTTTATTATAAAAGTATATTTTTATAGCAAGGATATATATAATAAACTGATTGAAAGTGACAGTAAAATATATAAAGCAATTATACTGAATATATACAGTCAAACCAAAAATTATTCAGACTTTTTTTGATATTTTTGATATATTTTTACTAGAGGGTGCAGGACACTATAGTTCACTAATGTAAGTGAACATAGCAAAATAAACTGTAAACTGTGACATATTATACTCGACAATTCTTAATACAGTGGACTACCAGTAAAATTGATAAAAATTTGAGACCAAATATTATTCAGACAGTTTGACCTGACCATGTTTTGCTGAAGTGTTATCGGATGTTATTAAGATTAATTTTTAAGTTCTTGTCATATTTTATTAAGTTTAATGTGTGAAATGTTCAAGGTGTCTGAATAAATTTTGGTTTGACTGTATATATTTCTAAGTTCTTTGGAACACACACTTATTTCATAAGAAGTCCTGAAAAATCATGTTTTCCACATAAATATAAAAAAATATCAGCAAGCAGATCAGCTGTTTTCAACACTGACAATAATAAGAAATGTTTTTTTGTGAACCAAATCAGCATATTACGATGATGTTATTATAATATTTCACAATTGTAAGGTATTTTAGATCAAATAAACGTAGCCTTGGTGAGACTAACAGACGTTGGTAAAAAACCATACCAACTCCAAACTTTTGAACAGAAATTATATAACAATATAATATAATCCACAAGATAACATAATTGAATATACACAGATGTTTCTGCTCAGTTAAAATTCTTGACTCATTCTTGGTTTCAACTATTGTATATCTTGAGTATTAATGAACCTTTTGTGATAGTTGTGTTTCAAGTCTCGGGTTTGTGAAGTGAAGGGTTTGACTTAGGACAATATCAAACTATTACAAAAGACTTCAAACAGTCATATGGCTCAAGAAGCCAACATGTAATATAAAGAACCTGAAAATCAGATAATTTGTGTAAACTAAGTTACTATTTTGTGTTGTGTAATATATGTAAATGCAGTGAATACAAAAAAAAAAAAGAAAAAGATTCTGCAAAGACTTATGCAAAGTATGTAAACTTGAACCTGTAAATCTCTATTTAGCTGTCTGTTATGGTCTCATATCCTGATAAATCTCTTTGTAGTCTTCTGTAATTAAGTTTAATTTAAGTTTGAAAATGTCAGACCATCAGGCAGTTAGTTAAGCATGCATGAAAATAGAGGCCTAAGGTGTTTCCTTTGTGATGAATTGAAGCTTGATTAAAGTTTGCGATTGGATGCTGCAATTTAAATGAAGACAAGTTAATTTAAGACAAGCAGTGCAGGAGTGATGGCAATTAAACACGTTATTTGAGATCCAGTCATCATTTCCAGCTAGCTGAAGGATTTCCAGATGCTAAGAAGACAAAGAGGGACAGATTAGGGTTACAGAGAGAAAGAGGGCAAACATGCTCTACCATGCTGAAGGCCGATTGGATTCAAAGGCCACGGGATATTGTGCCACTCGATCATGACTAATAATAACAACTGCTATCCTAACTTGACACATTTTAGTAATAGAAACTCAGAGACACTACAGAGAAATGACAGAGACAGCATCTCATTTTAAACCAAGCTTGTCATTAAAAGTGTTTGGGTAAGAAAAGAGAGAGTAGAAGTATTTTCTTCTTCATTACAAGGAAATGAAGCCGTTCCTCTTTTGCATTACCAAGTAGGAACAGCAGACAGGGACAGTGAGCAAGTACATTCGTGAGACAAAGACGTACAATTAGGACATGCATGAGAGGCTTTCAGTATACAGACATGAGACAGAGAACACAAGTGTGTGTGATTGTGTTCATGCAATAGCATAACGTCAGTGCTTCTGTTAGTTTGTGGTATGCATATTTTAGGCACACACTGCAACTATAGTACACATTTATCATTTAAAGGATATTTATGATGTGCAACTGAATGAGAGGATGATGACTGATGGTATTTATGTTAATTTGTAAAAGTGAAATGGTGTCTTTGTGAGATGACAAAAAGTCTTTTTTTACAGTTTTTAAGCAACTCTGTTTATTTGGTTTAATAAAAAAGAAAACTTTCTCAAAAAGTTGTATCATTTATTAAAAAAAAGAGTGGGAGGGTGAAAATGAAAGTTAGTAGAGTAAAATATAAATTGAAAATCAATAAAAAGTTCAACATGCCGAGCACTTAGCAGTATGTATAGGAGATAAAGCTCTGCTATTACTGTCTAGGCTGATGGTTTTCAAAAAGCCAAATAAAGTAGGTGGTGTGAGGCTTCTGAAGGATGAATGACTCGAAAATGAAATGGCTCATAAATCCTGGTGGTACTGGGTGGGAATTTCCTTTATCTTGCCCTCATTAACTTGTCTATTCTCACTGTTAATGGGAATCGGACCAAAATGAAAAAAACAAAAAAAACAAAGCAAAACAAAAAAAATATAAATCAACAAAAAAATTACCTTCTGTTCACCAGCGAAGACGACATCATCAGCACCATGCAAGAGTCATATGACAAAGTCACATGATACGCACGCACATGATTGGTGGAAAGGAAAGTGGAAGGGGGAGGGGTCACATGGAAAATACAAAACATTGAAAAAAATTATACAAACATGAAACGTGTTAAGACCAAAAAGTACAAACAGGAACACAAACAACAAAAAGAAAACAAATTATAAACATAAATACTTATCTGTAACATTAGATACAGTGTCTGTAGATCCATAAAACAATTCCTGGACAGTGATTCAAATCAAAGTACTTGAATGAGAATTCAAATTATCAAATAAATGAAATGAATCCCATTCAAATTATCCAGAGTAAAACAGGGTCCAAATTGCTTTATGAATCCACTTCACCAGGAGCAGTATTTCTTCTGACTGCGAGAGGTACTTTTGATAAGAGGATTCAAATACAGCTCTCTTGCAATGTACATTAAATTATAAATGCTTGTGCAGATTGAATGGCATCAATGGTACTATAAAAACCAGCTGAAACAGAGCAGGCCAGCCAAAGGCAGAGAAAACTCTGTGACGTTGACGATACAGATAGAAACCGGCATCATCTATTGGACATGAAGCTGGACGCTACAGAATGGGCACATAGGAAGCATTGAGGCAGAGACTGCCTATGTGTATTGTCCCAGACAATACTCTAAAATGTTGATCTAGGATTACTCATCAAGATATAAAACACAAAAACTGATCCTAGATCAGCACTTTCAGCCTGAGAAGTTTGCATATTTGAGCTTCAGCTGAGAAGGAAAAACTAAACTAAACATGATGCTGAAAGTACACCTTCAGACACTTAAGTTACACGTAAAAATGCATGAATAAAAGTCTCTTAGAAGGTTTTCATCACAGATAATTTGAGAGAGAGAGAGAGAGAGAGAGGGAGAGAGAGAGATAGAGAGAGAGAGTAATACTACAAATACTCCAGAAAATATTAAGCATATTTTAAAAGAAAAAAAAATCATCTTTCTTGCAACGCACATATGTTCAAAAATAATTATATATGTGGTATAGCTTTCTAAAGAATTCTTCTCACCACTATTGCCTTTAGCTAACTCACTAACACTTGTTATACCTGTTATGAAGTGGTAGACAAATTCTATATTAAAAATTATATTAAAAATGTATAATAATACTATAATAATGGGGAGAAAAAAGACTGATACAAAATAAATATTTTCCAGATAAAATGTAACTAATCTAAAAGCTAATTGTACTTTTACACAGTTTCTGTACACATATCAAATATGTACATATAATATATATTTTATTATGAAAAATAAAGTAGTTGTAAAATGAAACATTTTATGAAGTAGTGATCATATTTGGGAATTCTTGACAATAAAAATTTTGGAAATGTATTAAATGTAAGACTTTTTAGCTAATTCAGGTTTGTTTAAAGGATTAGCTAACTTCAGAAATAAAATTTCCTGATAATTTACTTTTTAACCACTCGTCTTTTACTAGTGTCCACACATTACGTATTCACGCTGGCAAGGTCATACGTGACACAAAGTGATCAATTTCTCCTACAACTTCAAAATCTCCCGACATCGTCTGCACATTTACTTTGTAAACACAGAAGATCAGTACTTCCCCCTTACATCACAGGTGACCTTTACAAAGTGATTACAAAACGTGGTTAAAAAGTTATCTGTGGTTAAAAAGCATATCACCGATCAGACCTTTATTCGTCGGCTGGGACCGTGTCGAGCCCTTTGACGCTACTGAAACTGCAATTTTGGACCTTCAACACACTGTACCCCAATCCAATATAGTCCAATATATGGAGAAAAATCCTGGAATGTTTTCCTCAAAAACCTTAATTTCTTTTCGACTCAAGAAAAAGACATAAACATCTTGGATGACATGGGGGTGAGTAAATTGTCAGGAAATTTTAATTCAGAAGTGAACTAATCCTTTAAGTTCGCAAACTGAGACAGGTAACAATACCAATTAAAATGAACACATTAGGACAAATTAGACAACATATATGCATAGATTCAGGAAAAGCACCAAACATTCACTTTGAAGCCATCTGAAACAAGTATCTATAAACCACCAGGGTTCCTTACAAACTGTAGCTGTCGAGCAATTTAGAATGTCTGAAATCTTCATGCTGATTATCACTCATTATCATACAAAAGAACAGATCTTTTGTTTGCTTATCTACTCATACAACCCTAAAAACCTTACCTTAAAAAAAAAAAAACACTATTATGTTTTAATTTCTTTGACATCTGAGGAAGTTTTAGTCTGGTGCAATCTTAAACCTGCCACTCACTGTCAACTAAGCAGACAATAGTCAAACAACTGCCTACTCCTAAGATAAAGACCCTGTCATTTCTCTGGCTGAATGAGAAAGAATAGTTGTCTTCCAAAAAACCTTTTCAGACCCTCCCAATTTGCAGTTTGTTTGTTGAGAGGTCAGGTGTAATCCGTGCTGTCATGGTAACTCTATTTTCAGCCTAACGCTTAGTGTCATCTCTTACAGGATTGTTGGAAGTGAGAGAGTATGTTTTAGTGTTTAGGATCAAAATTCGCTTGTATAGAAACAGACGAGCAAACATTAACCATCAAATACACAGATACACAGTCTGTACAATATATAAATATACAGTAAGATATCTGTAGTTAAGTACAAGTCTGTACATTTGAACTCAGTCCAATGTGATCCATTAGCCATCACCATTGGGCACTGAAACACCGGTTGATCCAGAACAATGGTTCCGGAACCGCAAGTCTCTTCAGATAAATTGCTAAATGACAACATTCTTGCATCTCCTAAGAATGCTAATGTTGAAGATTTTGATTAATGTTGTGAAGACAGCTCCATTAGTTTCCACATTCAAGACAGTATGCAACACATCTCATTAATATCTCAGAGAGCACAATAGGAGAACTGCATGTGTCATGCTGTTTCTACAACTTTCTGCACATCTAACGGCATAAAAAAATCATCACACATCAGGAGTTTTATAACCCAATAACTATTAGCACAAAAAAGCATGACGGTTCATATCATACTTCTGTATGTCTACCATGCAGTGACATGTTAGACAGGTGAGCTGGTCTACAAGCGGAAGTTAGTGATGGTTCTCTATGGAGGCTTGAGGATCATGAGCACATAGCAGTGTCTCACTTCCCCCGCCCTCACTAACATCTATACAATCTCTTCTCTATCACAGACGTGTGTTGTCGTTCTAATGCGAACGTCAGCGGTGTTGACTTAAGGAACAATGGTCTAGGTGAGGCGAACAAACGTGTAGCAGGTGGATAAAGAGTGGCAAACGACACTTCACACAGTCGGCATACTCACTAAGGTCGGCAGTGGTCGGAGGAATAGAAGTTGGAGGCTCCGAAGACACTGGAAGATGGTGAGAACATGGTGAGATGTGCTTTCTTTTGCCACACTGATAGTTGAGCCACTGTTGCAACAGTTTCATAGCAACTAACTAGTGTACATCACAGCCTAGCAACATTCAGGCAGAAGTGCATGCGACCCAAATGAAAAGTGCCTCAGTGTAGAGACACAATTATATGGCCAAAATTATGAGGAAATGGGAACACCAGTGGCTTTACTGTAATGCCATCTGGATCATAACAATGACACAATTTATGTGCATGGCACAATTTTATTTTCAATGATTTAATCTCATTAAACTTTAGTGTAGTATGCGAGGTGGGCAACTAAAATCTAATGAGAATAAATATTAAAATTATTATGCCAAATAGATTGTCATTTTAATTGCCCAAAACAGGCATCCCAATACTAAAAGGTTTACTGGAATATGTTCATCACTTTGTTATAAAAGGAATTAAATACAACATTTGAAAAATAATTATAACATATAATTAACTATAACATAATAATTTTTTGAGTAAATCCCATGTAATAGACACTACCATTTTAAAGATTATTGTCAGTAAGATTTTTATCTAAAGAAGTTTATACTTTTATTCTGAAAGGCTGCATTAAATTAACCAAAAGTAACAGTAAAGCCATTTACTTTGATTAAATAAATTCCAAGTAAAATAAATGTAGTTCTTTCAAGCCATCAAATTATCTTGGGAAAAAGATGTATCACTGTTTCCACAAAAGCATTAAAGGGTTAGTTCACCCAAAAATGAAAATTAACCCATGTTTTACTCGCTCTCGAGCCATCCTAGGTGTATATGACTATCTTCTATCAGACAAACACAATCAGAGTTGCATTTAAAAAAATGTCCTGGCTCTTCCAAGCTTTATAATGGCAGTAAATAGAGGATGAGATTTTGAAGCCCAAAAAAGTGCAACCGACCATTAAAAAAGATATCCACAGGTCTCCGGGGGTTAATAAAGGCCTTCTGCAGCGAAGAGATGCGTTTGTGTAAAAAAAATATCCATATTTAAAACTTTAAAACCTAAAATAACTAACTTCCGACAGATGGCCATATGCACATCGACTTGCATGTTGCAAGTAACACTTGCGAGTAACCCTTCACCCGATGTAGGAGTAGAGTAATATTGTCTCACTGTTCAAGAAAATAGGGCTGGGCAATGAATTCAAGCTCCTCTTCTCTTATATCAAAATCCATTTTTTCTTTATAAATTCTCATTTTAGACTTCTAATTTATGACCACTGTTTTGTTTTGCTCTCTCCTCTGTGCTTCCGCGTTCATCAATAGGTCATGCGTTGGCTCAGAGTTCACAGTTTCGCTGTAAATTGTCTGTTGGAAGCTAGTTATTTTAGTTTTTTAAGTTTCAAATATGGATATTTTTCTTACACAAAAGCATCGCTTTGCTTCAGAAGGTCTTTATTACCCCTGTAGAGCCCTGTGGATATCTTTTATGGTGGATAAACCCTTACCCTTTAAGCAACACAACTGTTTTCAACATTGATTACAATAAGAATTTTTTAAGCACCAAATCAGCATATTCAAATGATTCATGATTAAAATGATGTAACATTGAAGGGCTGTGAAACACTAAGCCAAACGTCTGCTGTAGTCGGGCTCACGTTGGTGGCAGTTCACCCGATTCAGCATGTTGAATCAGCGACAAGGCCATTGGTGAGAGAAAACATTCTGAAGTCAATACAGGAGGATAAAAGCGAAAGTGATGAAAAAGTCAAGACAGTGTTCCACTATGTGAATATTTTGATAACACGAGCCTCCAGGAATGAAGAAAGTGATCAACATGACTGATATTCAAAGTGGTAAGCAAATGCTGTTTTGTTTACGGTTTGCAAATCTTAAGTCCTAGTTTCAGTTTGTCTTTTTGAATGACGAATATAGACTACCTGCTGATATTGGCAGTTATTTCCTTACGTGCAGGTGCATAATGCACACTAGTTGGCAGTCAGCTGTAGTCTTTGCGATGAGTTCAAGCGTAGCTTTTTGGCTCAGATGAAGTCAATGCAAGGCAACAACACAATCAGATTTTGTCTGCGCTAGTTCTGTCGTCAGCTTGGTGTGTCACGGCCAGAAGACTGGATTAATGGCTTCTGAAAACTCAGCTTTGTCACCAAAGGAATAAAATTATATTACAATAGTATTACTGTTTTTACAGTAGACCAAATAAGAGAGATTTATTTTAAAAACTTCAAAAAAATCTTACTAACTCCAAATTTTGAATGATAGTGCAACTTTTTTTTAACATAGAAAGTGGAATGGAAAAAACGTGTTCTGTGCGAACTGGTCCCTTAACTTCATTCTAAATCTGAAATATTACATTAACATTGTAGCAAAATAAGATGTACCCACACACTTTTGTTCATGCAGTGTATTGGAGAAACAGTTAAACTGCTTGATTCTGTGGTACTGAACCAAAAAGAGAGCTATATCAAACAAGTAATTAATAAAATGAATGAACCTAACAAGTTTTTTGAGAGAGCAACACTGAATTCAGCTGAATTTAAGTATAAAGCACAACATTTCAGAAAACAGCTGGAGCAAGCACAAACAATTTAATGTTTATGACAACAGTTGATAACATTCCATATACTGCAGGGATCCGAGACGCTCATAATAACCTGTACTTAAATGCCATGGTTGGCCAAACTGAGCCTCAACAGTACAGGCATCTCAAGCCACAAAAATACAGCTTGATTCAAAGCGCAATATTTTGCAGCAATGTGCCTTAGTGCCAGTGACTCAGACATCATCACCTTTAATATACTCTCATCCATCTAATCTAAGAGAGGAGGCTGGCTTTCATTGAGCTGAACCTCAGAGCCTTGGAGTTAAACGATAAGTACTTTGAGTGGAAGGTAATGATATGATTGGTGAAATATCCCCTGTTTCCTCTTTTAAGCTTAATGAAATTAGGCAGAGGCACCGTCTGTTTGTGAGCTGAGTGTCTGACAGATGACAGACTATGTCTAGTTTCAAAGACTGTTTGACAAAGGAGTGCAGAGCTTCTGTCTTTTAATCTTTCTGTGCAATTTGTGAATTTATTTCAAGGAATTTGTAGATACTTGGTGACAAAAAGAGCCTGAAGCGCTAACAGCATTGTGAGGTAGTCCTTGGAGGACTAAAGGAACAGTTCACTTGATTATGAATTGTCATGTACTGTATGTACCCTTCTGTTGATTCAAACCCAAATTAACCCTTTATTTTCCCTATGGACCACAAAAGGATGTACCGGTTGCTCTTTTCAGATGGAAACTGGAGCTTTAAGGATGTAAAACACCATAAAAGCCTCAGAAAAAGTCTTTATGGCTTGTGAGCTATTTTACAAGTCAACTTTGTGATAAAATCTTACAACCATAGGAGTTGTAAAGTACTGCAACAGAATCATTGATTCAGTAAGCTGAACTTGAGAATGGATCATGAAAAAGAATGATTCATTCACCAATCACTTCTCTCATGAGGAAAGCTAGGCTGAAAATTAATAATAGCTTAAATTTCACCTTGTTCGTCACACAAAACTATCATATAATTTCAGAAGTCACACGACCCACTTTTATGATGCTTTTGCACCTTTCTTGAAGTTTGAAAGCTCCAGTTCATATTACTTGTAACTGCACAGTTTTCAAAATTACTCCATTTATGCAGAACAAATAAAGGTTCATTTATGTTTGAAATGACATGAGGGAGAGTAAATGACAGAATTTTCATTTTGGGGTGAACAATCTCTTCAACCACATCGATTAAAAAAACTTTATTTTAACTTCAGATTTATTTTAGCTTCAAGACAATATTATGCAGATAAACTCTCTTCTCTCTGATTTCCAGTGTTTTAACTGTCACTGCAGGCTTACTGATCTCACAAAACACTACTCTGTTCTTTAATTTGGTCTACAGCTCTGCAAATGAGAAAATACATGCTAAAATGGAAATGTATTATCCGCTGTGGACTGATGAAACGCTGAGGGGCAGTTACATTGTGTAGTGCTTTGTAGATATCATAGAGCAGAGGGCGAGGTTCAAAGCACGCAGAGAGTCTCAGACAGAGAAGAAAATTGCTCTGCAGAATAATAAGGATTATCATATCGTAAGTCAAGGGGATGTTAATGCCGTTGCAGTGGTGATCACAATTAAAGCACTCCAGAACTTCACCTGAGGATGTGGACCATCTGCTAGGTCGCTGGCCTGTGTCTCTATCTGTGAGAGTTGTATTCACAGGCACTGAAGCAGAGAAACTACTGAGAACCTCCAGATGTGTTAGGCAATAGACCTAATGTAAACCATCTCTAAGGGGTCCTGAATTACTGAGCACAATCTGATGAAGTGCCACATAAACTGCTTTACAGTCTACTTTCCATATCCCATTCTGATTGCGTTAAGTGTTATTAAAGAGCTTTGGTTCTACAAGTTGGGTTGTTTTTGAGACAGAGCTGATACATTACAGATTTTTTAACATTTGAATATGCAAAACAACAATAAGTAAATGCTCATTAGACCACAACAATTAAAGCACAACATTCATGATGAATAATGAATAATTTTGTTATTAAATGTAGTAGCATTAGTTATTCTTTTGCAAAATTTAAGTGTTTTCGATTGTAAAACTACTTTGCTGAAATAACAATTGTACTATTAATATTTCTTCATTATTAATAAATATTTATAATGAATATAATTAATAAAAATAAAATAATATTACTTATTTATTTTCATCTTTGTTTGCGCTGTACAGCTAAATCATTTGGTCACACTTTAGTTTGGGGAACACATACAATATTCATTATTAACTACAGCTTTTGTCATAAATAATTCCTAATTTTCTGCTTAGTAGTAAGGTTGTTTTTTTAGTGGTTAAGTTTAGAAATGGAGTTGGATTAAGAGATGTAGAATATGGTCATGCATAATAAGGCGTTATAAACAGAGCAATTTCAATAGGGTCCTCGCACTTTGGTGCTCGGGCCCTAAATATGTGCTTTATAGATACTAATAAACAGCCAATAAGCTAGTAATATGCACAATAATAAGCAACTTGAGAATTGGCCCCCAAAACTAAAGAGTTACCAATCATTTTAACTTGAGAAAAAAGTTATTTTTTTATCTGTGAATATTGTTGTTGGGTACTGTTCAAAACACCAAATTATGCAATTTATAAAACTAAGAAATCCAACTTTATTTGTTAAAAAAACCTGATGTTTCGGCCATTGCCAAAGCCTTCATCAGACATCAAGAGCAACAATCCCGAAATACTGCTTTGTACACTCTTGCACACTCTTATTTTTCATATTATATATTTTTTGAACAGCAGGTTAAATGCCTAAATTTGCCTTTGACTTCAGCATCGGGTTCTGTGCTGACCTCTTTTAACTTTGTATATTCTACTATTTTTTTTATCAGAGGCTATTTCCACTGTAGGTCTCCATAGGCGCAGTCCCTGCTGTGGTGCTCTCTGATCTTTTGCAGTCTATGGTGATCACATTCATATCAAAGAAGGCTCTGTCAGTGGAGTCTACCTGCCCTCTGGGAGCGGGGTGACCCGCACACAGGCTAGCGATCAGAAAGGCTGGCACACAGTCATGGAAAGAGTCCCTATTTGTCGCTGTGAATATTTTAGCTGTCACCCAAGATGACCCTACTGCAGTGAGCTGCAAAAGTGGCATTATCAATCAGAAAACTCCCAGTGGTGTCCATCACTCCTGCCTCTATCACCTACGTGACAGGCCTAGCTAGCTTTGTCATCACTCCATCTCCATACACAATTCCTGCCTCTTCATTCACGCTCATGGCACATAAAATGGAGAGAGAGCTCTCTCACTTTGAATTGCTGGTCCCTGCAGCACATACCGCAGTAATGTGAATTATATAGTGCTCTTTTACAATTTCTACAGGCCGTGGAGGCAAGAGGTAAGGATCTTTGCTCTGGAGGAGAGAAAGACTCACTCACGCTATTACTGGCAACATAGTCTTTTGTGTCGTCCCCCTCTTCCTCCAGCGCTCTGGGCACTCTATTGGCTGAGACTGCAGGATGGCCTCTGGTGATAAATCTCTGACAAGCACCTGTGAACGCTACCGTACATCTTACTTGAAGCTCCATCTATGTCAAACTGACTGCACTGACTGCAGACATGCTGCTGCTTTACAACATCTGTCATACTTCCCAAACTGTTAAAGAAATAGTTCACCCCCCAAAAATTTAAATTTGGTAATTAACTTCATGTTGCTCCAATTTTGTGTTGAATTGTGTTTTATAAAATTAATTATGATTTTTTTTTGTGGAACACAAACGGACTTTCTCTTTGCAATGTCAGTTCAACAGCCAACTTGAGAGTGAGTAATGACTTACGTTTTGATATAGTATGTTTGTGAGTTGTTGAGAATTACTAGTTAAGTAGTTGCTATAAACTGTCATAGTATATGAAAAAACTCACTTAAAGGGTTAGTTCACCCAAAAAATTCTGTCATTAATTACTCATCCTCATGTTGTTCCAAACCTGTGAGACGTTTGTTCATCTTCGGAATGCAAATGAAGATATTTTTGATTAAATCTGAGAGCTTTATGTCCTTCTGTCCTTCAGCTAATGCAATTGAAACTTTGACGCCTCAAAAAGTTCATGAAGAGATCAGAAAATGAATCCATATGAATCGAGTGGTTTAGTCCAAATTTTCTGAAGAGAGTCAATCTCTTTTTATGGGGAACAGATTTAATTAAGGCTTTTATTCACATATGTACTTTCATTAGCAAATAAAAACAGAAGCACCACAGAATCTGAATAATGCGCAAGATCAAATATTTTTTTTGTTATTGAAAGAGCGCGTTAGTAATATGCGCCAATATACGGGTGAATAACACGCGTATAGGGACGTGCAGCAGCACACAATCATGGCAAATATTAAAAATAAAAGGATTACAATGTAAAAGATTATTATTGTGTGCATAAAGATAAAAATGCTTTGGTGGAATCCGAATCATACCGTAGATGGTTTGTTTGCGAACTTTAAGCTCACGTTTCCTTGCTTGAGAAGCATTCAATTTTTCTGCATGCAAATTCCGGCATGTAAATAGCGAGTCCGCCATGGAGTGAGCGCAACTGGCTTTTAGAGGGAATGGGAGATTGGATTCTGATGGGTTTATTACACATTACACCCAAAACAAGCCCATTACTCATTAAGAGAATAGGGACAACCCTTTTAGACCATGCGCCAGGCGTGCAGATCATTTTTCCCATTGGAAAAGTGGATTTGGACACGCCCTAACTGCATTTGCGCCATGCGCTTTAGACCATGCGTTTAGATCGTTAAAATAGGGCCCTTAGATTTCATAAAAAAGATCTTAATTTGCGTTCAGAAGAAGAACGAAAGTCTTACAAGTTTGGAACGATATGAAGGTGAGTAATTAATGACAGAACTTTCATTTTTGGGTGAACTAACCAGTTTTAAACCAGTCTGGTTTAATAAGTTGGTCTCTCAGCCTGGCCAAACTGTGTCTAGCTGTTTAACCAACCGGGCCGGACTGTGTCATCATTTAAGACTAGAAAACCAACTTAGACTGGTGAAAGCAAGGACACTGGCAAAATAACAGCATATGTTTGGAAAGACACAAGGATGATTATGATTATGAATTACTGCTTTAAGAAGTAATTTTCTGCCCTAGATTGACTGATTGTTTCTGAGATAAACAACTTAATTATGATTGTTCATACTCAAAGACTGAAATGAAAGCTTGCAAAAGCATTCTGTTATTGTAAGGATTTCTTCTGAAGATTTGCTTCAAAGGTGATTTTCGCTTTGGTTTGAAAATTTGTGACAAATAAACCCAATCTTGTCTGCCACCAGATGAGTGTAGCCGTAATTTGACAAGTGTCAATGCTGCCTGCGTTCTCGGTTTGTCATGTACAAATTGATAAATGATTAGTAAGTGTTTGGAGTGCCTGGATCATTGTCCCACCAATCACCTCTTAAATTCATGCAGGTATAGTTCCGGAGAAAGAGCAGACAATGCAATCAATCTCATCTGAACACGACCACATTACACTACCATTACGAGATATGGTCTCTGCCTCGCCCATCGCCCCTTTTTTATTGCACTGTGTAATGATCATGAGAAGGCTTCCGCAGTCAAATGATCCCTGTCAGGGATAATGAGAACAATAGAGAGCCGCAACAAGAAAATACTGTCAATTAAATTAGTAACAGCTTCATCACTTTGCTATTTGCTTTTGGTTGCATAAACAAACAATAGTCATTCTACAGTTTGACTGTTTTACAATTGCTTCTTGCAAAACAATCACGCTCGCACATGAGTGTGTTGAGTTTTTATCCAAAAACACATTGGGTGGTATTCAAAACACCAAATTCTGCCAGACCCAATAAACACCAACATTAGCCAACAAGGTCGTACATATCCTACGAGAGTGAAATAAATAGCTTGTTTTGAGACTTCTGTGGATTTTATATGAAGTATTACGAAGGGAAATAGAGAGATAACCGGAAAAAGACTTTGACTAGAGGGAAATCTACATTCCAACAGCAATCTTTTATACTAACGTGCATGCATACATTTAAATGGTGTCTTTAAATCAACAGACCCAAAGGAGCCCAAGCAAATTTTAGTTTCAAGACACGACCTAACACACCTGATTCAATTAATCAAGTGTTAATTCCTCCATGTAGCATAATTGAGTTGAACCAGGTGCATTTACTGCAGGTTTTGGGAAAAAAGGCAATTTTCTCATTTAAGCCTCTAGGACTCGTCTAAATGATCTCATTGTAAACCTTTATCCTTATTTGAGTAATAAAATTGAATTTCATCTTGAAAGTACAACAACATATATAATGTGAGGTGTCACGGCTATTTAAAGCACAGGCTATAATCAAAACCTATTGTGAAGTGCTTTAAATTCAGTGAAAACCCCTCAGAAAGTTTAACTTCATTTGGACCGATAAATGAGAATGCACTTGAAGCACAACAACTAATTTAATTCTCAAAACATTCTTACTTAAAGACCCCATGAAATTCATGAATCGTCAACTCCATGTCTACATCTGTATCCTATAGTTGACGAAAGGTCGATAAAATTAACTTTTAGCATATACACACTAAAAATATGACTGAGTCATCCACAGTTTTTTTGTATAATCAAATGCTCTCTAGAAGGAGAATGTCCCCTCCCAGTAAATTAAAATTACCATTTAACTAAAGGTTAATTTTAAAAGGGATGAGCTTCTATATAAACAACTTCCTTCAAATGCAGGGAAGAAAACTGCAATCTAGAACACATTTCATGGAGTCTTTATCTTTCTATTCAAGCGTTTACTACCTTTTCTAAAGGCTTACTAGTAGATTTGGCAGGAGTGTTGCAATGGCTGAAATGGAAGCAAATGGAAAAAAACAAATACAAACGTGAAAAAAAGAGAGCAGAGAGATGGAACACTTACTTTTGAAAGGGAAGCCTGATGTCCAGTGGAACAAAACAAGATGGAAAACATGATGAGAACCATAAAAAAAAAAACAGTGAACATGAAAACAGGATTGAATGAGATGGAGTGGAGGCCAATTCCAATTTGCCATTTTTGGGTTCATCTCATGAAGCAGTGAAAAAAATCACCTTGCTGACTCATATTTAGCCAGGCTATACTGTGTAAGGCTTGCTAAGTCCAAAAATGGCAAAACTGTGACCCAATTAGCTGTTGTGAAATGAGAGCAGGCATTAGAGTGAAAGTAGGGACTGAGAAAACAGAGGGTGTTGAAGCAAAGATGAAAAATGATAAGAAAAATAAGATAAGAATTCATGTCAGCCTGTCTCTGACTTGCATCAATAAAGCAATTCACTCCTGCCATGAGGTATTGTACTCCTAACATAAGAATAAACAAGTCTTGTTTTGTGTTATTTTAGATTTTACCCAGTTTTGTAAGATTTCATCCTGAGCTTCTGGGTATTCAATTGGAAATCAAGCTTACTGCCGCACGACTCCATTTATGTAATGTTATTACAAAGTGCTTGTGAGATGAATCAACTGAACTGGATCAATAAATTGGATTAATAAAGCGACAAGGAAAAAGACTATTTCTGCAATTTAAACTTTAGTCACTTAATCCCTGTGAGTGCAAAAGGAAATTGAATAATCAAAGTAGAACTGTGGTTCTGCTCATCCCACATTTCTTGCAAACTGACTTTTCTAATTTACTTCTGAGTGGAACATTCTGAGCCAACGGCTTTGTGCGACATGCAGTAATTAAACCATTAGATTTGTAGGAATTTTGAAAACTTCATTGCAAAAACTAAATAAGGATGATGTTTCATTAATGTGAAGAGCTCTACAATCAAACTCTGCAAACCAACTCAAATTTCACCTCACTTTACTTTTCTATAGGTATGGAAGCCTGTTTCCACCTTAAACAGGTAATTGTTTTAGAACAAGTAGAACAAGTCTTTTAAAAGTTTAAAAGAATAAAAAGTAACATTGTGACATATAAAGTCACAATTATGAAGTATAAAGTTGCAGTGTAAATATTTTCGCAATTGTGAGCTATAGTCTGATTTGTGAGATACAAGGGTACAATAATGAGAAATAGTTATGATTGTGAGCTATAAAGTCAAAATTGAGGTTTAATGCTACAATTATGAAAAATTTAAATTACAATTATGAGATAAAATGTGCAATTATGAGATGCAGTCACAATTATGAGATCTAAAGTTGGAATTGTGCTAGAATTACACATACAGTCATTAAAATAAATTACTTTGTTTTTTATCTGAGGCAGAAACAGGCTTACATATACTACCTGGAATTATCTTCAACTGTCACACATTACAACATACTATCTATGCAAAAATATCATAGCTTCATTGAGATTAGATCTCATTATTGGAATTACATTTTCCCAGAGTCTGATCCTGATCTTATTGCGGATATGAGGTTAAAGAGGGTTTCATCATCTACTCTACAGAAGAGCGCCCAATCAACACGGACGACACTTAACAGAGCACACAGCTCTCAGCAGACACGAGACACAGCTGTTGCCTGGCACATGCTGGCACCGGCAGAAGAGCCGTACGGACGGGGAGGAGCGCCACATCACTGGGAAGCACTGCTGAGGTGAGAGGCTGCAGTGACACAAAGGTCTTCAGGAAATTGTTTAAACACAGACACACACTAAAATGAACACGAACATCCACATATAAATACAGAAGTACACGCAGGACAAGCAATGCATCTCCTGGGAGTGAGATCCAGCAAGGTCCAGGGGAGGGATGCATTGTGGGTAGTGAAGTCGGCTGCTGAACTGAGAAGGGGGGGTTGATGGGTAAAGAGAGCGCTAGGGTCATATGATAAAGAGGGACTGAGAGAGAAAAAGGCAGAAAGAGAGAGGCACTTACGGACAGGTTGGGTTTTGAAGCTTTCTGGGGCACTGCTCTCTCCTTCACCCTTGCCGTTGATGGCTGATATCTTGACCTCATATGTGGTCTCTGGCTTCAGCCCAACAATAGTGATCAAGTTGAGACCTGATTTGGACAGATTTAGAGCTCAAATAAAATATCGGACATAAAAACATAGAATAAGATGATTAAATATGTCAAAGTATATCCCAAACCTATGACATACATATACCAATTTGACTTATCAAATGGCACATATTACCCCGTCACATTACTTGTAGCATTATAGAGAACCGATTCATTTAAATTGTTTTTAACAGGCTCAAAAAAAACAAATTAAAAATCATGATTTTAAGGGAAAATGTGGAGAATGGATTTAGATACAGTGAGAAAAAAGTATAACCAATTAGCATAAATATAGAAAAAACAAATAAACATGGGTCAAGTGGTGAATGAAACTAATTCTGAGAAAGTCTGCAGAACTTTTTGTGGGTAGATCTGTGGGCAAAGACACTGTGTGGGCCAAGTCATCACTTTCCAATCATTTTCCCAGAACACCGTGAAAAGCATTCTGAGTTTCACTTTTGTTGAAAAATACATTTTAGTTTGATCTGCAAACAATTCTCCAATTAGAGTCATCGCTCAACGTTTCCCCAGAGGTCACCATGCAGCATTTTACATTTTTGTATTTATACAGCCAGTTCTTGTTGTCAAATTACTTTGGACAGTCATTGGGGAAACAAAAGTAAACAAGATAACTGGCCACATTTTGTCTAAAACATAAATTTCCAAATAACATCTTATACTACCATTTAAATGTTTGGGGTTGGTAAGATTTCTTTAATGTTTTCGGGGAAAAAAAGTCTCTTATGCTCATCAATGCTGCCAGTAAAAGTCAGTAAAATAAAGTAATGGTAATATAGTAGACAGTAAAATGTTAATATTTTGTGATATAATTATAACTGAAAATAAATGTTCCATTTTTTTTTAAATTTGTAATTTATTCCTGTGATGGCAAAGCTGAATTTTCAGCATCCATTTCTCCAGTCTTCAGTGACACATGATCCTTCAGTAATCATTCAAATAAGCTGATTTGCAGCTCAGTTTACATTTCATATTATTATAACAGTTAAAAAAGGTTGTGCTGCTCATATTTTTATGGAAACCATGATACATTTTTTCAGGATCTTTTAATGAATATAAAGCTCAAAAGAACAACTTTTATTTGAATCTTTAATAACATTATAAATGCCTTTACTGTCACTTTTGATCAATTTAATGCGTCATTGAGGAAGAGAATAATAAGTTTGAAAAATTACCCGCACCCCATAAAAATCATACTGATCCCAAACATTTTAATGATAGTGTACAGAACTGTTTAAAGAATAACAGCGTTCTTCCTTGTGATATTGCTTTAGTTCAATATTAGTTCACTGTTCATCACCATGTTTTCAATTATGTTATAAAATATGAAATGTGGTATAGTTTTTCCTAATATCAGCTTCAAAAGCTCTCTATTTGAGTGATTAGACTAAATCACTAAAAAGAACCATTTCAAAAGAATTCGTTCTTGGTATTGTACATCAATCATTCATGAATAATGGCTAGAAATTTTCACAACTTAAACACAACTTACATTCAGTCTTGTAAGTTGTGTTTGAGACTGTGTTATGAGTGTATCATATGTCAGTTTTATGCCTTAGAGACTGACTGACAAAAGGTTGAGTGATCAAAAAGACATTGGTTGAGCAGGGGTTTGTGTGTGTAGGTGGCTGGTAGAATGATTCCTGAAAGGCTGGCGTATGTGTGTGTGAGGCTTGTTCTGACGCATGTCCCAAGGAGGTCTGGCAGAGCGAGCAGGCTGTCAGCAGTGAGCAAACTGACATCTCTCCCCCCGCCACCCCGAGAGACAGACAGTACCCACAGACAAACAGAGCTCATGTCAGGCTGTGACAACTGCTCCGAGCACTCTTATTTAGCATTCAAGTGAACCCTGTCCCTTTCTCACATTTGCGCATTCTATTTTTGGTCAACTCTGCATTGCATTTCATGCTTGCCAAGCAATATCGCCAATGATAGAGTTTTTATGGCAGAGGGGAAGGGAAGGATATTTTGCCACAATTTGAAATGGCTCACAGCTGTGGAATGTGTTTGGTTGTTATATTGACCACAGGAGGCTGGCTGTTTGTGAGTCATAGAGACTGCTGTTTTCTTCTGTAAGTGTCATGCAGCATCATAACTGGATGCAAAGCAACAAACTGGCAAGCAATAAAAGCTCTTCCTTGTTGATCAAAATTTCTGTCCTAACTAGCTGCAACAGAGACGAACAACACTACATTTTGTCAGTTGTCCACAATGAAACCTCACTGGACCAAAATCTAACTCCTCATGAATGCTAAACCTTAAACATGAACAAACCTCAGAGAGATTAATATCGTTTATCAATGGAAGCCCATTTCCATCAGAGAGTCAAGTTCATTTGCAACTGCAACTTTATTGTAATTGTTCCTTCGCCGGCAGTTTGACTAACAGGTGATCTGACCAATCATAACCCCGAATCCACCATTTTGTCCGACAAAGCAGTGAGGGGAGTTAGTAGATTAATGTTTGTGAACTTGAACTTGAAAAATTGTGCGTACACACAAACGCTTGAAACAACATTCCTTCTGACATCAATTCATATTTATTTGATGCTATAAATATATCAAATATATCTATATCTCACAATTGAGACTTTATAACTTAATAATAATAATTGTGACTTTATATCTCGGAATTGTGAATTTATATTGCACACTGTGACTTCATATCTCACAATGTACCTACTTCTTATTTTGTTTTATTTTAAATCTCACAATTCCCGGTACAGTGTGTTACAAGTGCGAGAAAGTGTGCAAGCACACTGTTCTGATTGGCTGTGGTTTTATTTCACAGCATTTTTGGTTTCAGCACAGAGAGAAATTGCTTATGACTGAAATCTTGCCGCATTACATCTGCTTTAGGACAATGTTTTTAAAAACAATGTAACTCAGTTTAAATCCCTGTCCTAATACAATCATCTGAGAATCCGTGGTCATTTTGGTACAAAACAATGCTATAAAAACAAGAGCCTGACCTTCATACAAATGAAGAAAAGCTTTTATAGCCTCCCAAAAGCCTCATCTATCTAGTTTTTCTCTCTTCATTGCTTCCAGTTCTGAATAAATGTTATTATAGTGCATGTGTGTGTGTGTGTGTGTGTGTGTGTGTGTGTGTGTGTGTGTGTATGTTGGCTACTTACCATCCTCAGCCTCGTACTCTCTGTCAGTCCAGTCTTGGCCTGCTATCCTCCATTCAGCCTTGTACTTGAGGATAGGTACTCCTCCACTGGAGGCAGGCTCATCAAACTCCACCATTGCTGTGCTGGAATAAGGCTCCACGCGCTCGATAGAGGGGGCCGAAGGCACATCTAGAGAAAACACACACACTTATAAGCATATACTGGAATATATCTAGTGTACTGCTTTGCACACACTAGCAAGGCACCACAAAAATGTGAGTGAGGCAATAGACAAACAGAAACAATGAAAAATTGTTATAGGCATGGGGAACAGCCAAGGGAACTGTTATTGCAGTGGCCAGAACAGTTTTTCCCTCGAGCATGAGTAAAATATCTTTCAGACAAACCAAAATAATGTTTAAAGTGCTCATATCATGAGAAATCAAATTTTCTTTGAACTTCTGAGATAGAAGAGTTTGATATACTATGAAAACATACTGTAACTTTCAGCTAAAAACCTATAGAAACTTAGTTATAAAAAGGCTTGTTTTGAACTTCTGCAACCTTTGGACTTTGGACAGATAAATACACTACTGTTTTCAAACAACTTTCAAACACAGACTGCTATTTCGTTTAGTTGCTGAAATTACACACGTTCACCTTTAATGTGGGGAAGTTTGCCAAACCTTGAGTTGGCACTGGCTGTGATTAATGCTCTGCATATCCTCCTCAAGAATCACAAAGTTAGAAACATGAATCAGATCTTTTTTTTTGTGATCTCCCTGATCATTTAAGTCTTTAAGATCTTAAAAATTAGAATATCACGTTTCAGTGTGGATTGATTTAAAAGAAGCTGTTTTTGAAGGACCAATCATCATGCGCCCTCAAAATCTTTAATCAAAATAACTTCTCCCAACTTCTCTGTCATCCTGCCCCCACACTGATAACTCACATAAGATTGCAGCAATAGCAACCCACAAGGATCCAACCAAATCCCGATGGACAAAATCAAGTCCCACACTACATTTTCTCTGGTTTGAGAAGCCATTTCATTTGGGTATATACGTCACAATAGGAAAGAAAAGATGGTAACACTTTATTTCGATAGTACACATTCTACTAACTTTAAGTAATTTTGCAACTTCCAGTCATTAGATTATTAGTACACTATCTGTTTAATATCTGTTAACACTTTATTTTGATGCTCCCCCACTAACTACACTGTATGTAACTTTGCAAGTACATGTTAACTTGTTCTATTATCCCTAACCTAAACAGTCAGACAACAGAGTTAGATGACATGTAGTTTCAAAATAATGAGAGTTAGAGAGGGCATAAAACTGATCTTTTTCCCCTACAAAAGAAATACTACCAATATAATTCAACCTATATACAAATCTTTTAAAATAAATTCTTCTTCCCTCACAGAACACATTTACTCAGTAAACACTTTCAGAGAAATGTGACTTTATCGCACAATAAAAACTGTGGTTGGGGGGGTGTGGTGGCTCTAAAGCATGTGAGGTAGAAAAGAGGCGTCACTCCAGCACTGCCTCATCGAATTGAGACTAAATAATCACCTCACTGCCTTCCACACCATTTCACATCTGCCCCACTTTACAGAGCACCAAAAATATCATAGGCAGCGTCGCATTTAACCGTCGAATCTGCAGTCTGAAAATTATACCCTGCTGTTTTTATTACCCAAGAGTCTCAGCCTAAAAAATACGAGCGCAGGCTCTGATCTAAAGCTAAAACATCTCAGTCTGGGGGAGATTTACCTTTCACGCAACTTGTGTATTATGAATGAGTACCAAGTGGGATTTTAGAAGTGGTTTTCCTGTGTTAAGACACCGTTTGTGAGAAATGATTGTGCGCAGCTAATTAGAACCTCAAGAATGACAACATTTTGTGTTTCTCAGTGTTTTACAAGTGTAAAACAGTTACTAATTTTGTTCATCATCCTCTGAACATTCACAAACCTGCTTGAACCAAAACGAATTCCTTTGACTCTGTGCCGATGACATTAGTAGCTGTACAGTTGTAACTGCCAAAGTCGTTCTGGGACTCAGGAGTGACCTGTCAGGAAAAAAATAAATAAAAAAGGCACGTCAAGGCACCACCTCTCTTCTGACTTAGCTAGCATGACATAGACATTAGCTGGCTAAGGGAAGCTCATTGCCTTGGCAATAGCAGTGACCTCCCATTCTGCACTGCTGGCATTCAACTTGCTAGATAATTATTGAGTGACAGAGAGAGAAAGAGAGAGAAAGAGAGAGAGAGAGAGAGAGAGAGAGAGAGAGAGAGAGAGAGAGAGAGAGAGAATAGAAGCGTACCGTCTCCATAAGCTTCAATGTAAAATGTGTCATGGGAGACAGTGACAGAGAAAATTTCAAGCTTCATGAAATGGACAAAAATAACCTCACATGTTGTACATCATGTGGGAGTGTATAATAGTATTGCTGATTTATGTCATTTAGAACGTGTAAATTTCAAAACCAGGCAAGCACTTAAGATTTAAGACTTGTAAATATTATAAATATTGAAATAAATACTTACAATACAATTCAGCCTTTCAATACAATAAATAATAAATACTGTATATATACATTTTAAAATGTATATTATACATTTTATATTATAAAATATAAAATCAGTAAATATTTGACTGTGAAGTAGCTTTTCTAAAATGTGATTTACATCTAGAGAAATGTTCATAAAACTTTCTAAAAACAGTTAAACTGAAAGTGGCTCCAGCAACATTTTTACACAGCGGCTACATCATGTAAATTTGCATGTTCGCTGTAATTCTGCTTGCCAATCAATAATCAAACTTCGAGCAACATAATTTCCTGTGATTGCGATTCTTATGCAAAAAGATTTATGCAGACTTTGTGCAGCATTAAAAAGTAAAGTAAACACAGTATATTTGCTGCTTTCGATGTAAATTTAACTATTATAACGAAGGCTCGTAATGATCTGACATCAAAAGGCCTTTTCAGAGAAAATGTTTAGTAAATGAAATATTTTCTGTATTTAGATGCAATAGATTAAATAGCACAATCTGTGCTTTGCAAGACTCTAAAAACAAAATGCTCCATGCTGGCCATTCCCAATGCGTTGTTATGCAGGAAGCAACTTAATTATTGTAATTAATGTTATCACCAGTATTGTGAAAACAAAATCAAAAAGTCAAGCTATGAAGAACTGAAATGACATGAATTATTCTGCCACACAATAAAAACAAGTCATTATATTCTCAGCACTTGTGGGCTGATATGGATGTGCACATGTGTATACCAGCACTATTTTATACATAAATGAAGACCATAGCTTACTGGGAAGAAAAAACAGTAATTATTGTGTTTTCTCAATGCAGTATCAGCAGGCACTATTGCTATGATTTAATATCAAATGCTACAGAGTGCTGAAGTATACTGAAAATGAACTCAGAAAGCAATTATTAGTGTCGAACATGTCTTTAGTGTTGAAACTTTAATGAAGGGGCATCTAAAGGGCTGATGGGTTTGAGTGGTGATGCCGTACCTCCAGGAAGCTGACTGCGGGAGTGTTGTAGATCTTGATGTTTGTGGTATTAGCGCTAGGCAGCATCTGGCCATCACGGAACCACAAAACAGAGGCACTCGGGTGAGCGAGGGCCTCGCAGGTGATGTTAGCCGGATTACCCTCCCAGGTGACCACCGCCGCAGGGCCCTGGATCTTTGGAGAATCTGTAATTATATAGTACACAGTGTTAGCAAAGTGCAACCAACGCAAGGACTGCTATAGAGAAAGACCTTGAGGCAAAGAATATGATGGCTTCCAGCTGTCATACATTAACCATCATCCCCTCAATTACCTTTCAGAATTGCAATTTCTGATATCTGCTATTGCAGACCAGGCGGTAGCTCTAGCGTGACGTCTATTGTCTGTTGTGAGTGTTGCTCCCCTGATGTTCACCTTTGCTAACTAGACTTTCCACTCCAGGATTGATACATGTAGTAGAGTAATCACATTTCCCATAAAGCTGTTCTGATAAGACACATATCCACTCAAATCTTATCGCTATCTCAGGACCACAGGCTGCAACGCCGCTATTTAGATAATCTGGGGCCCCCTCCCCCCACCCCAACAAAAAAACAAAACATAATGTCTCTCTTTGGATGAAACAGGCAATGAAATCTTATCACAACAGTGCCTGAAATGAATGTTGGGAAATGTAAGGCTCAAAATGATTTCATGTGCAATTTTAGGTGAACATGTAAGTAAACGGTGAAGCTTTGCATAAAGATGCTTACTGATTGAATATGGCGAGAATAAACAGTCTTTCCTACAAGCAGCCAGCCCGAGACTCCACTTTTACTGTGAGGCTGAGCTCAATTTAAAAAAAAACAACATAAACCACTGAGTAAAAAGGGGGAAAAACTCTTTCAAATGTAAACTTGAAGTAAAAATTGGGAAACAAAAGAAATATAGAGTCATGCTTTTCGACACACAGAACAAGAGACTCTAGCCCAGACCGAAAGTGTCAGTATGGGAGTGAACAATCTCATCTAGGATCATTTGAAGCAGACAAAGCACCTTTTCTTATCGCTAATTACTGTGAAACGCTCCATGCACTCAACCAAGAAGCTGATTACTCACAAACCAGGCTGTGGCAAACTGCATTTCCACACAATTTCTATCAATTGCGCATTGTGATGCTATCTCAGGAATGAGAGAAGATTTTTAGGGCAAGAAAAATTAATCCAATTAGACTTTCATTGCACTTCAAGCTTCACTCCCTTCTACTTTTCTGAATTAGATTGTGGAAATGCTTTATAATGCACAAGCAGATGAAAATAACTTTAAAGCAAGCTTTACTGTAATTCTCTACCTGGCAAAATAGCACAAAAGTGCACTCAGCCAACTGCAGTAAACATAATCTTATAAAAATAAGCATTTCTCTGAAAATTGACTTGAAGATGGCAGTATTTCATTTCATATGAAGAGCTCTGACTGTAAGAAATAAGCCCAAAAGCTATAAAACACATCCGAGTATATGGCACTGTGATTTGAGCTGAGTTATTTTGATGGAAATAGACTTTAATTTGTCGAATAGACATACTGTATAAAAAAGCCCTCAAACCATCAATTTCTATTAGATTCTTTTGTAGAAAGAAGTAAAATGACTGATTGTTTCATATCATAAAAATTCAATGAATAATATCTGTGAATATTGTGCTAAAAAGACCATTTCCATGCTGTTTAACCTGGTTTATGTTGATCTGGGGTGGGTTCAGCTGGTGGATCTACTGTTCACTTACAAAATTTAGCTGCATATGCTGTTGACCAGCAGGATCTTCTAGTAAAGGAAGTTTTGATGGTTAAGTTAGTTAACCATCATAGGCTATGTGTACAATCTAAGTCCAAATCCAATTAATGGTGCATCCGACTGGAATCTGATCTTTGGAATCTTTGGAATTACTGACTGTCCACACTGTATACCGCAATATAATTTTCTGCTCAACTGGCAATTTGCAACAACACAAACTTGTTTCTGCAGCAACTTCCAGCATGTTTCCCATTACAAAATGTCTGATGTTTATGTTTTACGTGGCGTAAGAAAGTCACATAAACCACACAAAATCCGATTAGAGCGGTCAGACTGAAACGGATTTCCAGAAATGCGATCTGAATAGGATTTAAAAACACATATGAATGTAGCTTGAAACGGATTCGTGAAAACCACATTTCATGTGATTTTTTTTTTGCAGTTCACACTTTCTAAATATGATCGGATATGCACAAAAATCGGATTTGGACTGACAGTCTGAACAATGCTATAGGTCCAACATCCAAAAACAGCTTTGCTGGTGTTTTCAGCAGGATAGTAGCCAACAAAGATCAAAGGAACATTGAAAAACACTATCTGTCCACTTCACTGAGACACATTTGACACATTTGCCTTGAACACGAGACAAATAACAAAAAAGGACAAAGTGGGAAGTTTAGTGTTCAGCTTACAGCGCACTTCCAGGTACATGCTTTGGATGTCCTGACCAATGGAGTTGCGGGCAGTGCAGAGATACTGGCCGGCATCGGTGAACTGCACGTACTTTAGAGTCAGCGAGGACACACGAGCATCACTGCGCACAATCACGTTACCATCCAGACTCTAGGGGAAAAAAAAGAAAATTGAGAGTGAGAGTAAGAAATATACATGTAAAATACAAGGAAATTAGTCAAAGTTAAACCTAAATGACAGAGCTAGAGGAATAAAGGGATCTTTAAAACGATAGTTCACCCAAAAAAAGAGAAAGAAATTAAAATGAAAAATCATCATTTTCTTACTCTCATGTTCTAAGCCTGTATGCAATTCTTATACAGCATGAAACACAAAGGACGGCATTCTGAGGAAGCTTTACAACTGACACAAAAGAACCATAAAAGTATTGTAAAAGTACTCCATTTAACTTCCTTATACAGTATTCCAAGTTATTTGGGGGGAAAAAACGATTCATTTTCGAATGAAATCTTGACATTCACCACCAAAATGTCCATCTGTGAATGAAATCAAATCATTCAACTGATTTGCTGAAACAATCTGACTCAAACGATTGATTCAATCAAACCAAGGAAAGGTTTTCTTATGAATAACAACTGTAGGTCTGCCATGTAAGTTTTAGAAAGACAAGAGGGTGAGAAAATTACATTATTCATTTCTTCAGTGAAAAATGGTCCAGGTTTTATTTATATCATTCCTTCACACAACTACAGACGACAGTTGAAGGAAAGAGTATGGTATTTTTTTGTGTTTGAGCCTCTGTCTAGGACTCAGGGGGGTATTTTGGGAGACAGTGAGGCAGGGATCAATAATGAAGTGGACCACACAGCAGGGGCCACTTTAAAGCCTTTTCTCCTCAAAGCCTATTTAAACAGCACAGCTGGGAAAATCTGCTAACAGTTTTCCTCCCCGGCTCCATTCCGCACACAAGCGCGCGCTCTTTAGCTCGTACTGCATTTACCCTGCTGCTCATCTCTGGTTACTATGGTGATCTGAGATCCTATGGTTGGAGGGGCTTTGAATTCAGCAATCAATGGTAGTTCCAGCTGTTACAATGAAAACCTAGCATGTGTTTCATCGCTGCTCTGTGTTGTTTGCATTTCAAAGCATTTCTTGCTAGTTTTCTTAGTAGTTTCACAAAGTTTTTAAAAGCAACTAAAAAGGCCTTTCAGATCAGATTCCGAAAGAAACGAATTCATATCTCACCCAGTGATTACACATGCATAGCTGACATGAAATACTTCTTCTGTGGCGTGACCTCAAACTATTTTCTACAGCATTTTCTAATTCTTTCATACTTATTAAACATGCAGCTTTAATGACCTCATGCCTACTGAGAACCACATTGGAATATTTGTACTTTTGACAGTTAATTTGTCCCACCACATGACCATTTAAAATAAAGTGAAGGCAAAAAAGTATTTAAAAGGAAATGGTGACAAGTTACATGACTTGCTTTAAGATGTACAGCTTCCAACTGAAGCCCTAAAATGCCACAAATTAAATTCTTTTCTTTTTTTTTTCATGAAAAGTGAGAAAAGTTGTTTTCTCAAGAGCATGGCATTTTCTTGACAGGCGAAATCAATAATAAATATGGAGAAATTTTGTCTTTTATTTGGAGTCGGTCAGTTTCTTCATTCGCAACACAAGGTCAAATTGAGCTCTCACAAACATTCTTCATTCAATCAACAAATCCATGACCATGTCTTAAAGTGAATGGACTTGTGAGATCTCAGTTTTTTAACTTTGTGGCAAAATAATTAATATTTTTAACATATTCTTTATTTATTATTCCATATTTAATTGGCTACACATTAATCCCCTTGTGAATGTGACTGAAGAAAAGTCCATGGACAATGTTACGCATCAAATAACCATACGTTATCCATATACTTTACTGATGGCACATGCAGGTTTGACATTGCAATCTTCAAAAGAAGAAATCAATTGGAAATCCACAGATTAATGATACTCGTGTAATTTACAAGACAATTAATTGACTAAGTGCATTTGACTTGCATAATGTGACCCATGTTAATCAGAGAGCAGCCTCTTCCATGACACGTTTAAATAGATTTATTAGTCATGCCAGCTGACACCATATTACTCAGTTAACAAACATGCCACCAGCCACAGAAACCACATGGATGCTAAATCCTGTTCATTAGCAACAGGATGTTACATGTCTCTGTTTTTGGACTCTGTTTTCAGTTGCCACATGTCTTTGTTTGATTTTCCCTCCATTCTTTTGTTACTGTGGTTTCTGATTGATTTCATCATTGGTTCATTCTTGTCAGCTGTGTATAATCAATTAGTCTCATTATCTCCCAATGTTCCTTGTATATAAGCCCTCTAATTCTGTCTATTCCTTGTCAGTTCTCTTTTATATTTGCGTTAGTGTTTTCATGTGCTTGGTGTTCCTGGATCCCTTCCTTTGTAATTAAAAGTTTGCATTCCCATATCCTGCTTCATTTGGAGTGTTCCTTACCACACTATGCGTAACACACAACATATAAAGGGTTAGTTCACCCAAGAATTAAAATTCTGTCATTAATGACTCACCCTCATGTCGTTCCACACCCGTAAAACCTTTTTTTCATCTTCAGAACACAAATTAAGATATTTTTGATGAAATCCGAGAAGTATGTGACTCGTCCATAGACAGCAATATAATCACCACTTTCAAGGTCCAGAAAAAGGTAGTAAAGACATTGTTAAAATAGTCCATGTGACTACAGTGGTTCAACCTTAATTTTATGATGTGATGAGAATACTTTTTGTGTGCAAAAACAAAACAAAAATAACGACTTTATTCATCTCTTCCCTGTCATTATCCTCACACAGTGAAGGCTTCAGTGTTTAAGTCAGAATGCCGGCTCAGTATTAACCAAAGCTGCACACGTGAGCAGCAGGAGGCATGCATGTGTTGCTGAAGCAGGAGCCGGCCAATAATGAGTCGATGTAGAACCTGGAAGTTTTGTTGAATAAAGTCCTTATTTTTGTTTTGTTTTAGCACACATAGAGTAGTCTCGACACTTCATTAAATTAAGGCTGAACCAGTTGTAGTCATTTTGACTGTTTTAACAATGTCTTTACTATCTTTCTGGAGCTTGAAAGTGGTGATTATATTGCTGTCTATGGACGAGTCACCTCTTGGATTTCTTCAAAAATACCTTAATTTGTCTTCTGAAGATGAACGAAGGTCTTACAGGTGTGGAACAACATAAGGGTGAGTAATTAATGACAGAATTTTCATTTTAGGTGAACTAACACTTTAAGCAGAAAAGTTGTAGCTGTCACACCTCAATATTAATAATAAGCACTGTTGACATTCATAAGCAATATTCAGTGCAGCAGAATGAATGAGCCCGGAAGAGCCGGATGCGCTCTAGATTTTTCGTGCTTAGCAGAGCGTATATTGTTTCGCTGCGACGTTGTTGTTGGATGTACATGCGTACTGAATTAAATATTGGATGCTGTTTTGAGCATCGGATAACTCTCCGCAAACAGCTCGGTGTATGATTCACATTTTTCTTTCAGTGAAGCTACTGCAAAACGTGAACATTAGCGTGCACCTTTCATCAGTGCCACAGACGGCCCCCTGACAGCATGCGAAAGACAGCCGGGAAATAAGATGTTTCAGAAACCTGCAGTGGCACTTCATTTATAAAGTGCCTGTTCAATGGTCAGTGAGAAATTTGACTGCGGGGCGGAATGGAGTATATGCGGCACTGAAATCCAATCAATTCACAAACTTGATTTAAGGTGTGGTGGCTTAGTCACGATCTAAGGGATTGAGTGCTTTAAGTAACAACCAGGGTCTTGACCATAAATTCTATCCTGCTTGTGCCTCACGTTCAGAGGGCTGTTAGCATGCAGGCCTGTCGAGCGAGTCCCCTCCTGTTGCATAGTAATTGACAGTAAGTCGCATACACAGAGTCTCTCCTGTTTTATGTGTGTATGAAGGGCTGGTCGCATATAAACTTCACAATTTCTTTGAACGTTAACCTTGAAAGCTTCCGGCAAATCACTTTGTGCCTCTGCCTCCTCGTCGGTTGTCAAATTTAGCAGAAAACAGAAGTGAGGAGAGCCAGAGAATGTTTCGGCTTATGTTTCACACACTGAAATGCAATCACGGGCCTGTGCGTATCTTATCTCGCCTAATAGAGAACGCTGGAAGCCCCATTCTGCCCATCCGTTTCTCCTGAAAGAGCAGACAGCCAACAGTGGATCAAATTCAGAGCAAGTCTTTTTTTGTGGAAAAAGGGGATTTATTTTTTCTTTTCCCTTGCGAGAAAATACTAGGTGATGGCAGTCATATTGTATGACTGCGCTGACAAAAAGACAATGTTAAAAAAGGTGCTGTTGACTGTCTTTGAGGAAAGCGAGTCAAGCGGTGTCCTGCACTTCCCATTTCACGCTAACAAGAAACTGGAGGAGCACTCTAGCAGAGACAAGATGGATCACAGTGTGTCTAAATGCGGAAGAGAATAAATCTGAACTTTTGATAAAGGTGGCCTAGCTTGGATTGATGCAAGACATGCTGAGAAATAGTTGCCCTAAAGTGGTCTGCAGCAGTAAAAGTCTAGACAGCGAGCAGGATGGATATTACAAGATTGAATGCTAATTGAATTTGGTCAAGGTCACATACTGTAGTATATACTGGATACTGACATCATTGGTATCAGAGAGAGGAAATTATATGTTAACTTCTAGAAGGGCTGTCACAATATCAGCATTGTCGAAATCAATGGAAGTGAAATTATTCAATATGTGCATACAAAAATGTATAAAATGATATTGAGATCATGCTGGCAGAATACACTCATTTGTTAAAATAAGTTATTATTAAATAATAAAAAATAGATAATTAGCTGTCACAGGTCTGTCTGTTTTGAACTTTCTGTTTGCACCTTGTCACATGTCCTCCTTCTGTTCAGTTTCCTGCCACTCCTTAGTTGTCATAGTTACAGATTTGATTAGTGTCTTCAGTTTCTTATTAATTAGTCTTGTTTGCTCGCTTGTGTTTCTATTTCTTGCTGTTCTTTGTCTCGTTACTGTTATGTTTAGATGTGTTTGCATTGCCCATTTGCCTGCAGTTTGAGTTGGAATTAAACCTTTTGAGTTTTTGAAACCCTGATTCTTCTGTCTTCTTTGGATTACCTGCACACTCCGTTACATTAGCATAATCCTGCATGATTATTACATATAACCCATTAAAAGTATTTCAATGCCATTTGAGTATCTCTAAAAGCAGGTCTGTAATAATTTTTTTTAGGCTTAGCTTTGTGCTCATGTTTGATTGTAGAGAGTTTATGAAAGCTACTAAAGCTATATAGCTCTTTTATTTTGCTAGAATTAATCAGTCACGAATATTATCTTAATATTGGTGACTGCTTAATAGTAGCAAAATAAATAGTGTAGCATGTCTATTTTACATTTCAAGGCAGAAGTATCTAATATTCTGGCAAATCACACATTCATTTTTTTGTTCCACCTGTTTGCATTCACTAAAGACATAACCAACAACTGTGTTTACATTGACAAATCGGCATGATGGACTTTTTGAACATGAAGCGCATTTGTCCGTTCCTGCATGTAGCGTTACGGTGAGGCACTTCATGCACTTCATGCACAGAATGTGTGAGCATTCAAAAGCAGCCTCCTGTCAGTCACACAGTACTGCCTATAATGTAAAGACTGTAATCCTCAATTTTTAGTTTTAAGCATCAACTCGCAAACTCTTAATAACTATAAAACTCTTGATGCAGTAATTTCCTTGTCTTTGACTCAGAGGAAAAGCTCATATTTAAAGAACCATGGTGCTTTTTATCTGTTCTCCTGAGGATTAAAAACATGAAGTGATGTGTGGGCAATCCCATAACTGTGGCCTTTCATCTCAGCAGATCAGATAAACAGTCCTTCCCACACAATCCATATGCATCTGAATCATTCTTAATCAGCAGTGCAGAACACTGGCGAATTCTTTCTCTGACAGATGAATAAAGCTGGTAAAAGGGTCTAACATTACAGATACAAACATGGAATCACTTGCTCATACTGTGCATCTACAACCCACATGAAATCAAAATGAACCTATTAAGTTTCCTCTTAATGCAAGTTCCAGGTCTATTGTGAATGATTCTTCTTAACGGATTTGTTCACTTTAAAGTGAAAATTACCACAAGCTTTACTCACCCTAAAGCCATCCTAAGTGTATATGACTCTCTTCTTTCTGATGAACACAATCTGAGTTATATTAATAAATATCCTGACGCATCCAGGCTTTATAATGGCAGTGAACGGGACCAATGAGTATGAAGCTCAAAATCCATCCATCATAAACGCACTCCACACGGCTCGGGGGGTTAATAAAGGCCTTCCGAAGCAAAGCAATGCATTTGTGTAAGAAAATTATCCATATTTAACAAACTTTGAAGTAAAATATCTCGCTTTCTCGCCTTCCATATTTAACTTAGAAAGAAAGTGTAACGTATCTCTCAGTTCAAAACGCTTACACTACGTCCTACGCCTTCCATACTCAACTGACACAACGTAAGTTACGCTTTCTTCATGAATTGAATACGGAAGGCAGTCTGGCAGAAGCTAGATCTCTGAGCTGGTGTGAGCGAGTGGAAGTGGGGCTAATTTGCATATTCATTGTTATATATATTAAATAAGGCAAGGGTGTCGAGTTACATTCAAGCTATTTTAAGGCATGAAGAAATTTCATTTAAAAAAAACAAAAACATTTAAATATGTCATTTTGGTGATCAAAGATGAGTTTTAAAATTATTGACAAATTTTTAACAAAGTAATCTGCAATCACAATGTATTTTCCTTTTTCCACTGACATCACTTAAGCCGTGCAAGCTTTTGGACAATGTTAACCAATAACAAGGCAATATTTTACCAAACACATTTGGCCTGGTATGCATCTTCTTTTCCCAACTCCCAATGGATAAAGTACAGTTCTATCACATGTCTTATTATCATCAAACATCCTTTTTATCACAAATGCACTACATTACAGAAGTAAAATGTGTTTCACATTGATTTTCTTTTAAAGTTATTGTTTTCATCTTGGACATGTGGCGTACGAGTTTACCAAGTGAGGGTTAGTATATTTATGTTAACAGAAGCTTGTACTGTCTCAAACTGGAGTTGGTTATATGTGTTAGCGTCTCCTTTAGTGTTGCTACACTTCCCTGTCTGAGTCTATGGGAGAACACTCAGTGTTGGCTCATACTCTAAAGAAGAACCTGGCATGTTTCAAGCCTTGCTCTAACACCCTCTCTTTATTTTTTTCCTCAGTCCCTTGAGAAAGTTTGTCCAAGGGGAATTTGTGACGGAAAAAAAGTCTCAGTTATTCTACTAAGAAAGAAACTTCACAGCCTAGAAAGACCTAATAGGATTGTCACAATTTCTGTTTACAGAAGCTATTGAAAAAAATAGCAATATGCTTCATATAAAGAAATGAAATGACATGACAATCATTTTAGGCTAGCGATGCCATTTCAGCAGCTGTGATGTGTGAGGGTGTGATTTTGAGAATAAAAGAGAGCCAACACTTGATGTTCTAGAGTGATAAAAGGCTTCTCTAGGATTAGTGAGCATCCTGGCTACATGTGAAGCAGCCCTACCTTGTGTTTCTCAGGTCGAGTCCATGAAGCCTAGAAGGACAGACACATGTAAAGCAAAACATGACAAAAATGAACAAAAAAGAAAAAGCCTTAAAAAGAAAAACCAGCAGCCACTCAATTAGACGGGCATCACTCATGCACGTTATTCATAGCAGACAGCATGTGAAGCTCCAAAGTCGACTTCAAATCAAAAGCAAATTTAGTAATTGTACTATACCCACAGGCGATAGACTTCTTAATAATGAATTGACTTTTTTATTCTTGTGTGTATGAAGTATAGTCTTTTTATATATTACGTCAATACAAATAATAATATAAAACCTTTAACTGACCTTGTGTCACACTAGATGAGAGGCACATAATCAAAACATCAAGTGTGACAAATCATTTTTTTTTTTACCAGAACAACAATCAAACTGGATGGAAAAGGACACTTTTAGCTGCAGGCTGGGAAATGAAATGACTTAAACATGAGTGGATGCTCAGACATCCAGGTGACACATGCATATGATGTTAAAGGTCAGACCCCCCCCCCAACAAACCATCAAAATGCCACAGCAATAATGGCAGTCCATCAATAATTAATAACACAATAGGAATACATATGAACTGGTGCACACACCTCGACACTAAAGCAATATTTCGAAGAGCTCATCTATCTGCCGAGATCTACTGCCTGTGTTGCTAACTGTGATCACCTCATTCATTTCGTCTATGTCCCATAAGTTACAGGCAGCAGCTTTGAGCCTTAACGAGAGCCATTCTTCCATTTGACAACACAGATCCCTGTATTCTTTGAACGGGACAGTGATGAGTAGTTTTCAGTGAAGGTTTTTATACCTTCCACTCATTTGTTAACCAAAAATCAATCAATGACGTTGCCATCTGGAATTGCATCGCCGAGAATTTGCATGACTCACAATAGAGGCTGCTGAAGACGTGACTCGAACCACTGATAAATCAAACAGGCATGAATAGCAAACAACCTACCCATTTGACTTATGACAGAGCGACAACGATTCAATGAAAGCTTGCTCGTCATGAAGGCAGCATTCTATTATTTTGATCGCTAATCACACAATTTGCTTAAAAGGGAATACGTTACAGACAAGTGGGATTTCAGGATCCATTATGAAATCTGACACTGATCAAGCAGAATAATTTGTGATTATAAAAACTACTTGTAGTATGCAGAGTTCAAGCTATATACGTAAAACCATTAGGTTCACTTGAACAAAGCCCAGAATTTTTGAAACTGCTCAGGTCTTTGTCTAAGTGAATCAATTGATGACAGTTTAAAGTAGTCTCATGCAGCCAGACTTTGACTAACTGCATCTGTCTAGTCTACTTTGCAGCTTATTCTGATGAAATACTGCCCACATAGATGGGAAGAAATAGTTTGACTGATATCTGTAGTGATCAAACACAGTTTGTTAAAACTGAATGAAAAACCATGAAAGCCTGTTTGTACCCATTTCACCTAATTTTTCACAATGTGACTTTATATCTCAAAACTGTGACTTGATTTATTATTTTAAACTTCACCTCATAATCATCTTACAAAAAGATAAAACAAGCTTCAGATAGCATACCAGACTCCTAAAACTACAGGAAAAGACACTTGAAAAAGTGAAATAGTGTTAGACAAAAAAGTCCATTTGAATTTCCAGGCCTCTCTTGTATTATAGTGGCTTATCTTTATTCCTCTATTGATTTAATTACTTGCCCACTGACAGCATGTCAAAAGGTTACAGGGGGTTAAAACCTTGTGCTTGGCACCTGCTTCTGCTATCTTGGCAGGTCGACCCTCTTCTTTTAAAACACAATCCTGGTCACGAACTCTCTTGTTGACCTTTAAAACAGAACCTCTGTCTTAGTACACTCTGTGTGCATATAAACAGCCTCGGGATGACACTGATTTGTAAAGAGCAGCAAGATTATCTGTCAATGGAAATGAACTTTCAGAGTCACATGGGAGAAAAAGCAAACCTTAAAAGGTTTTTTGCAGGTGCTCCTGCAACATGGTTATCCTGGCAGGGTGCATGTTAATGGTTCTGAGAGCACACACACAGGGAAGTCTGCTTAAAACATTAGTAGTGGATAGCATGGACCATACTGACCTCAAATCAGCAGGGGTGCCATTAAGTGACTATCATCATAGAAAGTGCAGCTTGGCATTGGACTCCACAACAAGCTAGCAGCCCTGAAATGTCGCTTTTGATTGTATGATTCATACCATAGCTGTGTCAAGGACAGCTCACAAGGTCCTAGAGAGAGCGGCTTAAATGATGAATGAAGGGGCAGCGACTCCACAGAAGCGTCCTCATCTTCACTTAATGTTAAGTCCCTTGACTCATGTGATTTTCGATGCGTAACACTGAGTAACTATTGTTTTTTGAAGGGATAGTTAAAGGGTTATTTCACCCAAAAATGAAATTTCTGTCATTAAGTACTCACTCTCATGTCATTCCACATCTGTAAGACCTTCATTCATCTTCAGAACACAAATTAAAGTGTTAGTTCACCCAAAAATGAAAAATTCTATCATTTATTACTCACCCTCATGTTCTGCATCTGTAAGACATCCATTTATCTTCAGAACACAAATTAAGATATTTATAAAGTGGTATATTATGTTATTTTGCAGAAACAAGGCACTCACGTCGCTTCATAAAATTGAGTTTAAGCCACTGGAGTCACTTTGATGAGTGACTTCTGTGATTCAACAGCATATGAGACTCACAGGGTAGAAAAGAAATAGTTGAATCAAGCCATTTTTTTTCTTTTGTTTTTGTGCACAAAAAATATTGTCGCATTATAAAATTTAGGTTGAACCACTGTAGTCACGTTGACAGTTTTAACGATGTCTTTGTTACTTTGCAGGACCTTGAATGATGGTAATTATGTTACTTTCTATGGGAGTAAAAATAACCTTGGATTTCATCAAAAATATCTTAATTTGTGTTCCGAAGATGAACAAAGGCCTTACAGGTTTGCAGCGACATGACAGAAATGTCATTTTTGGATGAAATAACACTTTAATTCAATTTTTTTGTCATTCCAAGCCCATATGCTGTTGCTTATTTCTTATTTCTTACACAAAGACATTTTAAGTGTTCTTATACAGTTCTTAAACTTTTTTTTCAATTATAATATATTTTAAAATATAATTTATTCTTGTGACGGCAAAACAGAATTTTCAGCTGCCATCGGTGTCACATGATCCTTCAGAAATCATTCTGATTTAATGCTCAAGAAACTTTATACAGAGTAGGTGCCATATTTGATTTGAAAGCTGCTCTCAAGGTGCAGTAAATGTGAAGATTATCAGTGTGTAATGACATGGAGGTCTGTTTATTTATATAATTTTACGGCCTTGGCAAAAAACTGGCATATAGTGAACAAATTATATGTAGTGTTTTTGGCCTGTTTAAGAGCTTGGCAGATGTGGTTACTATAAACTTGATGTATGGAAAAATTCATCAAAAGTTCAAATTTCATGTTCCGCTGAAAAACCAACAGCATACAGGTTTGGAACAATATGAAGGTGACAAATGATAACAGAATTTAAATTTTTAATTTAACAATCCATTTAACTGCCTTTCCTTCTGGATGAATGATCAAAAACTTGCCTTTTATGTCAGAACGTCCCGTCTCTGTGAACTCTCATGCCATAAGCATGGCTATTTCATCCAACAGGCAGACAGAGAATCTTGTAATAATAATGCATGTTTTCTTGGAGATATCGGGGGGACCAGTCGGTTCCAGTCCTGCTCAGATGTTGCTCATTTGATATTCACAGTTCTCTGACTTCTCTGAGGTTTCTGTGCATTTCATACTTATTCAGATGCTGGAAATTTGTGGTTGGGAACACAGAACACGTATGAAAGACTCCTGACATGCTCCTGACTCATCATATTCATATTAATATGCCAGCTCACCCACTAAAGGCCCTGGTCTGATTACAGGCTGTTCACATTGAGATCCGAGGACCTATTTAGATATAAAAAAAATCAATAGAAATTAATTCACATTGGTGGTGTTGCTGTTATATTAGCTGTTCTGACTATGCATTACATGACCAGAAATAACCACAGATCACTGTTACTATTAAATACCACACATTTCATGTAATGACAGCGGTGATGAGGGCCCATTGACTTAAGGTACGCCTCATTACACACTGCCAGCGCTTTTCACTTAAGGCAATCCTCGGGCAGCCATGGAAAGATATATGCATACATATAGCACAGTTTGTCTGAATACTCACTTCTGATTGGCTGGAATTGTTGAATGCACAGTTAGTTCCAATCAGTGATCACACAGAAAAATATAGAAGCACTGAAATTGGTTGACAATGTTGTGCCACAACAAAAAAATACAAAAAGTATTTAAAAGCTAATGCACACTTACCCATTGATTATCCCTTACACATACAAATTCCAGCCAAAGATCATATTTTTCCTGCTAATGAGACTAAATAATTTATTTTTAATGTTTTTTTAACAGCTATGGTATTTATTATTTTTTGTATGATGTTTTAATGTTGTTTATAAATGTTACTTAGTTACTCAGTGTTATTGTCACCCTGAAATTAAAATTCACGATTCTTATTTTTTTAATGGAATATTGCAGTATTTATTATAAACAATTTATCAGTGTACTTAATAACTTCCCTCCCTTTTAAAATGACATCACTTCTATGATGAAGGGTTTACTGGAGTCCAGAACAACCGGTCACTCACATGACATCACAGCAATAGCAAACCACAACCATCCAATTCATTCCTGATGGATAAAATCAAGTCCTGCCTCATATTTTTTCTTGTTTAAGAAGCTGTTTGACTCTGATAAATGCAAATAGGGAAAATTAAGACTTTTGCAATTTCTGTTTCAGGCCAAATCAAATTTTGGAACCGGTTTACACTGTATATGTGTGAACATTAATACAATCTTTTCTGATGTTAATTGTTGTGCTAGTACCTGATCAACACTGACTTTGTTAGTGTTACGTTCTGTATGGTTTTGGGAGAGGTGTTTTCTCTTTTTCTTTCGCTAACCATTTACCTCACAGGATTCATGATTGGACTACGCCTCTGCCAGTCAGTAACTCTGCATCACTCATATTAGGACCAATCAGATGACAGCGGGCGCATATAAAAACCCGGATGTGACGCGAGTTCGGGAGGGGCGTTTGCTTCTCATTTGTTTGCTCTCCTTCTGTTATTTCTGTGTTTGCTCCTTATTTTGTTGTTATTTTCTGAGTTTGAATTACTGTGTGTTAGAGTTTACTTTTGTGTCAATTATTCGTTCATTGATCTTCAAACTTCGTTTATGCCTTTTGATGTGATTCTCGGTGATTTCTAAGAATATTTAAGTCCTATGCTGACACATAGTGATGGGACTAGCTTAGTTTGTCACGTGACTTACACTTACTACACTCAGGGAAAACTTGTCTAAATACACTAGATTGTGAGCGGATGCAAATATTGTATTTATGTTTGTTAGTCAGTGTAGTTAGTGGCGTTCTACGCTGAAGATGTTTTCTTTATTTTCTTTGGTTTAGTTTAGTCTTTGAATGGTGCTAGTTAGAAGTGATTATGTTTGATTATTTTCTTTTCTTTAGCACCGCTCTTGTCCCTCACTTTTGTTTTCTTTAATTCAATGTGCATAATTTGTAAATAGGTATTTGTTGATTATGTTGGTTTATAAGTTCATTAATGGGAGTTTTGTAATGTTGAACGTTTTCTTTTACTAAACGCAGAAATCTAACTCCGTTTTGTCTGCCTGTTTATCTTTTTCGATCACACACACCGCATCTCCATAGCAGAGAATAGCATTTTGCTTAATACATCTTAATTATTTCTTTTTCTTTTGTTACCTTTTGAACCTTTTTCACTAGGTTCTCCTAAATCAACAGGGGAGGTACAGTTGAAAGTGCGAATCGCTCGGCTCCGTGCGGAGGCTCAAGAGCGAGCACAGGTCCGCCAGGCAGAGTTAGACTTGCGTCTACAGGTCCGCAAGCTCGAAATTGAAGCCGAAAAGGAAATTAAGCTGCGGCAGTTGGACATTGAGGCGGCAAAGGACGCGGTAGGTCCCTCTGTCCAGCGAAACTTCTCTCCGGTAAGTGCTAATTCGAATTCAACCACTTTTGACGTGGGTAAGCATATTGCTTTGGTGCCAAGTTTTCGTGAATCAGAAGTGGATAGTTATTTTAACGCTTTTGAAAAGATCGCGACTTCTTTGAATTGGCCAAAAGAGGTATGGTCTTTGTTATTACAGTGCAAATTAGCTGGTAAAGCTTTGGAAGTTTATTCAACTTTGTCTTTAGAAGATAGCCTTAAATACGATGTGGTTAAGTTGGCTGTACTTAGGGCTTATGAATTAGTTCCAGAGGCCTATAGGCAGCAATTTCGTACTCGTAGAAAAAACGCCAGTCAAACCTACGTTGAATTCGCTAGAGATAAGGGAATTCTTTTTGATAGATGGTGTACTTCTAGTAAAGTGGACGATTTTACGTCTCTTAGAGAACTTGTATTACTTGAAGATTTTAAACAGTGTCTTCCAGAAAAAATGGTCTTGTATTTGAACGAACAAAAAGTAGCAGCTGTATCTCAGGCAGCAGTATTGGCGGACGAATTTGTGCTTACGCACAGAAACGTTTTTCAGTCAGTAGGTGCTGAGAAAAGTTACTCGACGTTGCCGGTGAAAATTCAGCAGCCCAAACTGAGTGCTGAAAAGCCCAAAGAAATGCGGGAATGTTTTTACTGTCATAAGAGAGGGCATGTTATTGCAGATTGTTTGTCTTTAAGGCGTAAACAACATTCTCAGACAAAGGAGGTTGCGTTTGTGAATGCTGTCAGTCAAAGTACGCATGTTGAGCAGACAAAAGAGGATGTTGACAGTGTATTTGATCCATTCCTTTTCCAGGGATACGTGTCGCTATCGGGTAAGGAGGAGGATCAGGTCGAAGTACAAGTTTTAAGGGACACTGGTGCGGCCCAGTCGTTTGTGTGTGCAGATGTTTTGCCTTTTTCGGATCTGACGTCAGTGGGATCTAGTAGACTGGTCCAGAGTTTTAGTATGGAGATTATGAGAGTCCCCGTCCACCGCATTCACCTGCAAACAGACTTGGTGTCTGGTTTTGTAGAGGTAGGAGTACGCCCGATATTACCAGTGAAAGGAGTATCCTTTATTTTAGGTAATGATTTGGCCGGAGGGAAAGTCGTACCTTCACTTGAGGTGATTGACACTTCATCGACAGAGTATAGCTCTGATGAATTGTCTCAGAGGTACCCAAATGCTTTTACTGCTTGCGTGATCACACGTGCTCAATTAAAGAAATGTAATGAGGTGTCTTTATCTGACTCTTTCTTAGGCGTAGATCAGAAGGCTGAAGAGGGGCCTGAGAATAAGTCCGATTTTAGTGATCAGGTGAGTGAGGTTGTAGTGAGTGACCCTTTGACTTCGACCGTAACTCGTGAGAAGTTAATCAAAGCTCAGAAGAATGATATTTCACTTGTAAAATGCTTTAGATTGGCTGAGAAATCAGAACTTAATAATGCCTTATTTTTTGTGAAGGACGATCTACTGATGCGGAAGTGGCATAAGAGTAACACTATGGATGACGAGTGGAATGTTGTTTATCAGGTGGTGGCTCCTTCAATTTTTCGCCAGCAGATTCTATCATTGGCACATGATCATTTGCTGTCGGGACACTTGGGGGTGACAAAAACATACAATCGTATTTTACAACATTTCTTTTGGTATGGTTTGAAGCGTGACGTGGTTCAATTTTGTAAGACTTGTCATGTTTGCCAGTATGCCGGGAAACCGAACCAGGTGATTCCACCAGCACCTTTAATTCCAATTCCTGTCATAGGTGAACCTTTTGAGCATGTCATAGTGGATTGCGTGGGTCCTTTACCAAAGGCCAAGTCCGGTAACCAGTTTTTATTGACGGTTATGTGTACAGCTACCAGATACCCAGAAGCGATTCCACTTCGCAAGATTACAGCTAAGGCAGTGGTGAAAGCGTTAATAAAGTTCTTTACCACGTTTGGTTTACCGAAAATCGTCCAGACAGACCAGGGTACAAATTTTTTATCGAAATTGTGTGCCCAAGTTTTTAAATCACTTAATATTACACATCGTATATCCAGTGCTTATCACCCGGAGAGTCAAGGATCATTGGAAAGATTCCATCAAACACTAAAAGCAATGCTTAGGAAGTACTGTATTGAGTCAGAGTCTGAGTGGGACGAAGGTGTTCCTTTGTTTTTATTTGCAATCCGTAATACAGTGCAGGAGTCTCTCAAGTTTAGTCCATCGGAGCTGGTGTTTGGCCATGCTGTAAAAGGACCACTGAACGTCCTGAAGGAGAGGATGTTAGGCCTTGAAGATTCTAGAAAAACAAATGTGTTAGATTATGTGAGTAAATTTCATGACCGACTTCAGAAAGCTTGTATGCTAGCTCGTGAGTCTTTGACTAAAGCTCAAAGCAAGATGAAAACGTGGTATGATAAATCTGCTGTAAATAGATCTTTTGCAGTGGGTGACGAAGTTCTGGTTTTACTTCCCATTCCTGGATCCGCGTTATCAGCACGTTTTTCGGGTCCTTATGAGATTCTGGAGAAGAGGGGTGTGACGGACTATGTGTTGAGTACACCTGACAGAAAACGTCAGAAACGGGTATGTCATATCAACATGTTAAAAGCCTACCATAACAGGGATGTTGTGAGGTCTTTTCCTGGGAAAGATGATGATTCCATCCGTCCAGTAGGGGTCATGTGTGACACAAGTTCAGTTGCTGAACAGTTAGATGATTTGGGAGACTTGATGGAGTCTGATACTCCATTATTGTCTGCCAGATTGACTAATTCTGAGACTTTAGCCAATTTGTCAAGTTTTTTAGTACACCTTGATACTGATCAGAGAGAAGATGTTGTTAAACTTTTGAACAAGTTTTCTTCTATATTGGGTGACGTTCCCACACTTACAAACATTTTACAGCACGACATCAATGTAGGTGAGGCTCGACCGATTAAACAACACCCTTATAGAGTTAACACTATTAAAAGAACGGTAATGAAGAAAGAAGTTCAGTACTTGTTGGAAAAGGGTTTGGCCAGTCCTAGTGTTAGTTCATGGAGCTCACCATGTCTTTTAGTACAGAAATCGGATGGTACTGCACGTTTTTGTACTGATTATAGACGTGTCAACGCTGTAACAGTACCTGACTGTTTTCCAATGCCAAGAATGGAGGATTGTGTGGACAGTGTTGGTTCTGCCAGGTTCGTGAGTAAGTTGGATATGCTTAAAGGATATTGGCAAGTTCCATTAACTCCTAGAGCATCAGAAATTTCAGCTTTTGTAACACCAGACTGTTTTCTGCAATATAAGGTTATGGCGTTTGGCCTGCGGAATGCCGCAGCCACTTTTCAGAGGTTGGTTAATCTAGTTCTTGCTGATGTTCCAAACTGTAATGCTTATCTTGATGACTTAGTGATTTACTCGCAGAGTTGGCCTGAGCACGTATCACTATTAGAGACTGTTTTTAGGCGTTTACAGGAAGCCTCTTTAACATTGAATTTGACCAAATGTGAAGTTGGTAAGGCTACGGTGACCTACCTAGGTAAACAGGTGGGGTACGGTCAGGTGCGTCCGGTGATGGCTAAAATTGCGGCTATAAACGAATTTCCCGTGCCTAGAACCCGACGCGAATTGCGTCGATTTTTGGGTATGGCCGGTTACTACCGATGTTTTTGTCGTAATTTTTCTTTAGTTGCTGTCCCATTAACTACTTTACTCAGCCCCTCGAAATTATTTGTTTGGTCATCTGAATGTCAAACAGCTTTCGATAATATTAAAGTGCTGTTGTGCAGTGAGCCTGTCCTGGCTGCCCCAAATTTTTCCTTGGTGTTTAAATTGGAGGTTGATGCTAGTGACATGGGAGCTGGCGCCGTTCTCTTACAAGAGGATAAGGAGGGAATCGATCACCCCATTTGTTACTTCTCTAGAAAGTTTAATAGAAGTCAACGGAACTACTCAACAATAGAGAAGGAAGCTTTGGCTTTGTTGTTTGCAGTCCAACATTTCGAGGTTTATGTCGGTTCTTCTACTTTTCCTGTGATTGTCTATACTGACCATAATCCGTTAACCTTTATTTCACGTATGCGTAATCAGAACCAAAGATTGATGAGGTGGTTTCTGATTTTTCAGGAGTACAATCTCGACATCCGGTATAAGAAAGGTACAGATAACGTTGTGGCAGATGCTCTGTCTCGGGTCTGAGGAATAGGGTCTCCTGATTTAGGTTGGTTCTATCAAACATGTGTATATGTTTGTTTTGAAGGGTGAGGGTGTTACGTTCTGTATGGTTTTGGGAGAGGTGTTTTCTCTTTTTCTTTCGCTAACCATTTACCTCACAGGATTCATGATTGGACTACGCTTCTGCCAGTCAGTAACTCTGCATCACTCATATTAGGACCAATCAGATGACAGCGGGCGCATATAAAAACCCGGATGTGACGCGAGTTCGGGAGGGGCGTTTGCTTCTCATTTGTTTGCTCTCCTTCTGTTATTTCTGTGTTTGCTCCTTATTTTGTTGTTATTTTCTGAGTTTGAATTACTGTGTGTTAGAGTTTACTTTTGTGTCAATTATTCGTTCATTGATCTTCAAACTTCGTTTATGCCTTTTGATGTGATTCTCGGTGATTTCTAAGAATATTTAAGTCCTATGCTGACACATAGTGATGGGACTAGCTTAGTTTGTCACGTGACTTACACTTACTACACTCAGGGAAAACTTGTCTAAATACACTAGATTGTGAGCGGATGCAAATATTGTATTTATGTTTGTTAGTCAGTGTAGTTAGTGGCGTTCTACGCTGAAGATGTTTTCTTTATTTTCTTTGGTTTAGTTTAGTCTTTGAATGGTGCTAGTTAGAAGTGATTATGTTTGATTATTTTCTTTTCTTTAGCACCGCTCTTGTCCCTCACTTTTGTTTTCTTTAATTCAATGTGCATAATTTGTAAATAGGTATTTGTTGATTATGTTGGTTTATAAGTTCATTAATGGGAGTTTTGTAATGTTGAACGTTTTCTTTTACTAAACGCAGAAATCTAACTCCGTTTTGTCTGCCTGTTTATCTTTTTCGATCACACACACCGCATCTCCATAGCAGAGAATAGCATTTTGCTTAATACATCTTAATTATTTCTTTTTCTTTTGTTACCTCCTATAATTCCTAGATGCCGAAATAAAAAGGAGTCGTAACAGTTAGTGTTAACACTTTTAATTCTCCTGATGAATCATACAGAAGAAAATGAGGAAAGGGAATATAAAAGCATAATTTTACTACATCCTGTAGAGGTGATGAGATGAGGTGAGAGATCAACAATATCAGTGCTAATGAACTGCTACAACCCTGCAGGAAAATCCAATAATATAGTATGTGTTTTTGAACAAGGTAGCTGGTTTCTAGATGGTCTAAGAAGGATAGTTATTAGCTGGTCAAGATGGTCTAGCAAAATACTAGCTACTTGATCATGCTTTTTTTTGGAACATGTTTGCAAATCCATCTACTAATGGACTAGCTACTAGGGATGCCCTTGACTAAAGATTGTTCTAGTCGACTAGTAGTCATTAATTTATGCTATTAGTCAACTAATCGCGCGTTTATATTAATAAACCATGTACATCATAATAACGAGCCTTTAATCACCTATATAATACATAGCCTAATTAGCAGCAGAAAGTGACATCCTGTTTGTTTTCATTATATTTTACAAAAGCACAACATTTTGTTGTTATTATGAGTTTGTAGAAATAAAAGTAAGTTTCAAATGTTGGATTATTCTTATCTGTATGACCAAAAATGACAGAGTATTTTAAGTTAAATGCACCTCCATGTCATGCAAACACTTGGATATGCGCCAAATAATAGCGCACATTTATCTAGGTTAATATTAGAGTGAGCGGACTCATAAATTTGCTTCTACTTACATGTTTCAAGCCATATTTGAGGGCGATGAATGATAGGCAAATGTTTGGATTTCCTGTCCGTTACCAATCTGTCCATCACAGACTTCGTGATTTTGGCACTTCCTGTAGATTTTTTTTTCTGCGACTAACCGACTAATATCAATTTTGGTCAACTAAGCCTCTTCTCGTTGACCAAAGGTTAGTCGATTATTGGGGGCAGCCCTGCCAGCTACTGACCAGCTTAGACAGGCTAAAATAACAGAAACTATGTTACACCAAATAAAATATTAAGGTTCAGATTTACTAAACAGGGCAAATTAGTGTGTAAGCACAATTCCAAAACAGCACTGATGGGAGTGGAAAGATTTGCTCGTTATCTACTGACGATGTGCAAATTAAAGAACACAGACGCAGCCGGATCATGTCCATAATGACCAACGCAATCTACCAATAGCAGTTAGCATCTGGTTTAAGACATGCTTTTCTTTGGAGTAAATAATTGCACAAAAACCAGTAAATTGACTAGCGCAAACTTTAGTAAATCACCTTCCATGATTTATTTAAATACTCTCCTCCAATAAATTTTGTGTCTAAATGGGAAACTCCTACAAATGCGTACTTAATAAGGTCAGCCACAAAAATCCACACCTTTTCAGCGCTAATTTTTCGCTGTGTGTCTTTAGTAAATCCTGACTGTAGTTTTTTAATGCCAAAAGAGGGTTTGTGCTGGCGCAAGCTGTTAATAAATCTGGCACAGTTGGTGTCCTATACTATTATCAAAATGAACGAAATCATATAATCAAACATTGTTTACAAGATTAGGCCTTTAAGTGGACATTCACAAATTGATCAACCAACTTTCCAATGTAACCACTTTTTTAAGCAATATGCGACCAGTGCAAAACGCTCATGAGAAGTGACACAAGAGTCAAATATCAATTCAAATCAACATGAAAAATCAAGGCTAAGATCATTCCTTAAAAATCACATCCGTCTGGCATTCTGAGCTGAGGAACAACAATAAAAAATGATCATAAATGAAGAAAGCCTTCACAATACAGCTGGAAATATATATATATTTTACTTTGACAGCTGTGAATACTGGTTCGACTAGCCTGAGATAATACAATGCAAATGCAGGGAAGGATGCAATCTAGTGGCTATTGTCACGCAAATATCATCTTCATAGGGAGCCAGATGTACAAGTAAACATAAGGTGCTTTTTCACAGCCCACCTACACAACATAGCCCATCAGCAGAAGAGCAAACTGGTCACTTACCAAGTACTGCAGGCATAAAAAACAGGGTGACCAGTGGCATATTCTAATAATACACTAAGGATTTTATATAACGATTAATTCCCATGATTCCTTGTGGATTTGATGCATATAATTAAAGCATTTACCAAAAAAGAATTGAGGCTTCAGAGACTTGTAAACATGCCTGGACTTCACACCAGCCCACTGAGATCTGTACCTCACATTTCCCAAGCTAAGACTGGATATGTAGGAAAGGTTTTTCTGAGAGAGGGGAAGAGGAAATCAAGTTTGAAGTGGTTGGGGGCTCCCCATCAGGCTGAGAAGCAGTAAGAGCTTTTAGCAGCTGTCGACAAATCCTGATAGCTGTACTATTATAAAATATGAATTGAAATGGAGTATTTTGAGGCTGTTAATTAGGTAGTGTGCTTGACTAAATCAGAACAGTTCAGACTCCAGCAGAGCAGAGAGGGCAGTGAGACCGAGCACCGGTGAGCCTGCTGCTTCTGAGATATAAAAAGTCTTTTACTCACCAACATAAGCCTACAGGAATCAGGAGGAGAACTCCCAAAAATATGCATGGTATTGTTTTGACACCTCTAGAGCAAATGCTGCATCTTTTGATCAGGGTGATTATATAGAAATTATAAACTGATTTTTTTCAAAATATCGGTCTCTAAGTGGAAATGACAACACGCCTCTTCTGGGAATACTAACCAACTGGCACTTTTGTGTGAACATACACATAATATACTTATTTTTATGGGAAATTTCTGAACAGTCATGAATTAACAGTAATAAAGAAACAATTAATATACACTACTGATCAAAAGTTTGTGGTAAGATTTTTTAAAATGTATTTTTAAGAAGTCTTTTATGTGCACAAAGGCTGCATTTATTTGATCAAAAATACAGTAAAAGTTTTCTAGTTTAATATATATTCTTAAAAAATGTCATTTACTCTTGTGATGGCAAAGCCATCCTTTACTCCATACTTCAGTGTCACATAATCATAATGTAATCAATAATGATTCAAAATAGTTATAGCAAGAACATTGTTATAGTGAAGTTATTCAAATAGATTTTAACAATGACAGAGTGGGCTGCAGATAAAAATATATATAAATATCAGGTGCCAATCAAATGTAACATGAATTATAGGATCACTTTAGAGCACTTTTTATGTAAATCTGATTTGCTGTATGATGTGTTTTACAATTAGCGATGATTACAGTGTGTATAAACGAGCTCTGCGTTTCAGAATGCTGCAGTGTACAGACAATTCAAATGAACAGCATTTATATGAAATAGAAAACTTTTTTAAACATTATAAATTTCTTTACTCTCACTTTTGATTAACTTAATGTGTCCTTGCTGAATAACTATTAATATCTTTAAAAAAAAAAAACTGTACTGACCTCAAACTTTTAAACGGTAGTGTATAACTAATGAAACCTTATCAATGTACAGCTAATTATTGAAAATGATATTCATCAAATAATTTAACCGCTCAGAATTACTCATTTTAATTGAAGCAAAAAATGAGCTCTCTCTTTTTAACAGAACATGATAATACTTTGCTTTTATTCTGAAGCAAGCTTTTCATCAGGCTTTCCAGTACAGCTTCCATGGCTTTCTAGAAACCTTTTTGGTAACCATATTTAACTACTAGATATAAATGCAGGTGTCACTTAATAATTCTTGAGATAAATCAACCGATTCTCTATCGTTGTTCGAAAGCAGCAGAACAGGTGCAGTCGGTTCCAGAACACCACTCTTTTTTTTTTAATCAAGCTCTTTCTCATTTCCTCTGATTGTAAAGAAACTGAAACACCCACTCAATACCATGATACAAATAATAGTCAAAAGTATACAAATTTCTACCATTATACTGTTCCAATTGGTATATTCGAGTCGTAGACCTCTAGTACCAAGCCTTTTGCCCACTGACCCCTGATCCCTCAAACTCAGCACCTGCTCATTCTCGGTGAAGACCCGGCGACCGAAGCTCCAGATGATGTTGGGGGTGGGGTCACCTGTGGCCTCGCAAGTTAGTGTGATCTGCTCCTCCAATTCAGAGGCCGTCTGGTTTTCTAGGAACGTGATCTTGGGTTGCACTGTTGACACACACATACAACAACAACAACAACTCAAAACATTGACTAGAAAAACTCTCCTTAGAGAAAACAAACAACGATTTTCCTCTTGTGCAATTACTGAGCCTTTACAATGATCAGAATAGAAAAACAGTGCTCTTAAGTTGATGAGATGAGAGTGCTGCGCTGGCTGGGCACTTTCAATATTTAATCAACACATTTCTATATTTTATAATTCAAAAGAGGAACTTTTGTTTAATGAATGCAGTGGAGTAGTACTTAGATTTGCTTTATTTGCCTCGACTCTAATCTAAGTGATATCAAGCAGTGCCCATGGTGGCTGGAGAAAACCTCTGCATGATGGGGAATAAATATATTGTGATTGTGTTTTTGAACTGCATTAACATTTCAAGACTTGTATTCATGCAAATTTGATATCAATGACAAAAAAACAGTGTGCTTAAACTATAAATGGAAAAATAGGAAGCTAGGCCTTTTGTCTCCTTTCCAACAACAATAGTTACCCTTTAAGAGCATTCACACTTATTCTCACTAAGAGAACCAAGCTCAGATCACTTTCAGTTGAACAGAAAGTGAACTGAGTGAAAAAGAATTCAGTTCTCATTGTTTTCACATCGCACCTGAACCTAAAAGATTGTCCTCCTTGGACGTGATAGGATTGTAGTCCAATTAAAGATACTATTTATATATTTAAAAATCATTATTATTTATATAAATCAATGGTTTCCAACCTTTTCCAACCCACGGCCCACACAACTAAACACATACGTTTCCACGGACCAGTACAAGAATTTTAACGGACCCATTAATCGTTTGTGCTTCTTTGGTTAAAGGTTTAGTTCACTTTCAAATGAAAATTACCCCGAGCTTTACTCACCCTCAAGCCATCCTAGGTGTATATGACTTTCTTCTCTCTAATGAACACAATCTGAGAAATGTTAATAAATATCCTGACGCATCCGAGCTTTATAATGGGAGTGAGCGGTACCAACGAGTATGAGCTGAAGAAAGCTTCATACTCGTTGGTACCGCTCACTCCCATTATAAAGTTCGGATGCGTAAGGATATTTATTAATATATCTCCGATTGCATTCATATACACCTAGGATGGCTTGAGGGCGAGTAAAACTTGGGGTAATTTTCATTTTAAAGTGAACAAATCCTTTAATGAGGACTCAGTTTGCTCTAGCCTTTATGCACATAAATCTGCAGATTTTTGTCCTGTCCATTTCTATTGCATAACTCAGCACTGAATAAAAACTACAGCCTAACACCTCTGATTGGTCAATGCATTCATGAATCAACATATATGTCTGTGCTTGGCTACATTGCTCAAAACTGCAAAAGCATGTTGTAAATGAGCCTCAAGAGACTCTACCACATAACAATTAGAACTTATGATAAAATTTGGTGGTGTTTAGCATTTACCAAGCTCTGTATTTTGGGCTGAAGAGAAGAAAGTTGCAAACAGAGATCAGACTTGATGTGAAGCTTATTCCGGTAAAATTACGTGTCAAGCTAAAAAATGTAAAATAAGCTAAATAATGTAAAGCTTAATTTCAGCAACACAGAGAGGTAGCTGCTTGTTCTCCAAGTCAAGTCAAGTCAAGTCATCTTTATTTATATAGCGCTTTTTACAATACAAATTGTGGCAAAGCAGCTTTACATTAATAAGAGAATGGTGTCATTGTGCAGCTTATTCTATATATTATTGATTCATTCCGTTGCAAATATCAGTAGTTATTAGTCTAGGTAATTTAGGTATAGCAGTACTGCAGAAAACAGTGACGTAATCGTCCGGCTCAGCTCAGTTCGCATACAACGGCGCCAATGCAGGCATATCAAAAACACTGCTGAATATCAAGCAAGTGTCCACAACTTAAGCAAGCCAAAGGCAACAGCGGCAAGGAACCAAAACTCCAACAAATGGAGAAAAAAACCTTGGGAGAAACCAGGCTTAGTCGGGGGGCCAGTTCTCCTCTGGCCAACAGTGAACACTTGTCCAATACTCAGGCAGAGTTACAGGTCATTAAACCGATTTGGAATCGCAACAGTCAAAATATTTAATCTAGTTCCCTCTAGTTTAAGATCTTTTTGATCACGCCGGTATGCGATGGTTTGTTGGGATATGGGATATCTCCACTCCCATATATGTGAAATCTAGGTAGTCAATACTGTATTTTCTGTATTTTCTTCATTTAGCTTTATTTTTAGTCTTTTTGATGTCAGGCGGTGAAGATTCATCCTTACTTGAAGATGAAGAAAAAACAGCATTTGTCCTTTTCTGCGACACTGTTGATAACCATTTATCCATGTTTGAGTCTGTTGTAGCCTACAGTAAATGTGTGCAACAAAATGATTTGATATGTATAATAACTTGTAGAGTTGCTCTGCGATGTTGAAAACACAACACCATGAGCCCGATTCGTGTAGTAGATGACATTATAGATGACATAACTTTGAAACACGCAGTGCAGACAATTTAGATATTCATTTAATAATATTGCAACATTTCACAGCTTAATAATCACACAAGGCCATAACACGATTTAGATTTCAAATTGATTTATTGTACGGTCCTAATGAAGAGAACATTTTCCGGGTAACTCGTATGTAAACACTTGTTTTCAGTTCAGCTTCAACGGTAATGACAGAATTCTTTCACTTACCAAACACACTGAGTGAGACTTCCTCACTCTTCTCTCCAGCCTTGTTTCTAGCGATGCACTGGTAATCTCCTTCATCAAGCTTATTGACGTCTTTGATGGTCAACTCCGACCCATCTTCATTCAGACTGTACTTCTCATTGGATTCCAGCACGATATTAGCTCTGCAGGACAGAAAGAGAGAAAGTGAGAGAAAGAAAGAGGATAGCTTTACTGTTTGGCCTTCGAGCTGTTAGTTGCTCAACAAAGTCATGAATACATGATGCCTCATCTCCACATACACCAGAAAATACAAAGAGAAAGTGTGCCTGCCCATGAAATGGATTCTTCATCCTGCAGTGCACAGATTCTCATGATGCTGATAGTTCAGGACGAAGCTGGTGAAATAAAAGCAGATCTGCTTCGTCATCTTTGGATTCTTGACATATCCCTGTCTCTGAGCCAATATAAAAGCTGTAAATAATGTCTGAAAGCCATAAACATGAAGCTGATGGGCTTTTTTATTTGGAAGAATGCTGTGTGCGGCGTTTTCCTGTGACACTAAATCAGTCATGCAAAGTTTGGATCCAAATACCTGTTCTTTTTGCTTGTAACAGCAGCAATTGAGCAAAATTTTCAAATGGCTCCCGAATGACAGCACAGTCAGTGAAGGAGGGAAATAAATGAGGATGTGGTGAGCGCTCTTATCCCCTCCTCCTCCTGAGGCAAAGCTCAGACCTGATGCGATCTCCTCTCATTCCCGCACCAGTCATGACTTGGTTAAAGAAGTCACTGGAGTTTTGAATTAAAGCCACACTGAAAGCTGCCAGCTGCCTTAGCTGCCACGGCTAGCGGCAGCTGAAAGGATGAAACGGTGCCTCTGCTATTCACAGCACTTTTAGTTTACAAGCTCCAATAACTCTGATCCCTCTCCCTCCCTGGATCCAGGGAAAAGCTTAGCTTTCCCTATAGAGATCTGGCTGAACTTTTTCGGTGCTGTTTTGGCACAGAAAGATGAAGGGGCTGCTAAAAAAGAGCGGGTGAGAAATGACACATACCGTGCCCATGTGACGGTTGGTTCTGGGTAGCCATCTGCGTAACAGGCCAACGTCACGGCCTGGTTGATGTCTGCAGTGGCATTAAGCTTAGTGTAGCGTGTCCTGATACTTGGCAGAACTGGGAGAAAAAGAGAAAGGTGAAAAGAACATTCTGGTCAATACTGACTTTAAAGGGATAGATCACTTTAATGAGAAGCTCCATCTTAAAAAATTAAATAAAAATAAATAAAAACATAATAAAAGTTATAATTAACAAATAAACCTGCCGTTGTATATTATGAATATTGTTGGCTCCTTGACGAATTGCTTTGTTTCTCTCTTGTAAGTTGCTTTGGATAAAAGTGTCTGCTAAATGCATAAATGTAAAGGTAAATAAACTATATAATACATTATAAAGTTTACTGAAGCTAGTCACTAAATAACTAACATAAATGTCACGTTGTGTCATTATGTCATGTAAAGACTTTTGCAGTGTAAAAGTCATTTTGACTACTTTAGTGGTAGATTTTTTCAAAACTTTTTTTTGTTTTGTTTTTCTTTTTTTAGGCATTCATTTTTCATTGGGGGCATACATTTTTCATGACCCAGAGTTTCAGTACCAGCAGGAAATATAGGTGGGGGGAGTGAATGAACAGTGCTCTCCCACTCTCATTACCCGCAACTGCCCCAATCTCTCCCCGGGCACCACAGCCAAAATGGCTGCCCGCTGCTCCGGGAGTGTGTTCAAGGTGTGTGTGTGTGTGTTCTACACTCACGGCTGTGTGTGTGCACTTGGATCAGTGAAATGCACAGTACAAATTCCGAGTATGGGACACCATACTTGGCCACACGTCACTTTTGCTTTCATTTTTTTTACAAAATTTATTTAAATACCGTCTATTTGGTGTAAATGTGTTCTGCTCCCGTGTCCATGTGAGGCAAAAGAGCAGGTTGCTCTGAAATTGAGTCCTCACCATTGACAATGACCTTAATGACCCTGAGGTCGATTTCTCCCCGGGCCATGATGCGGCCCTCACAGGTGTAGTCACCCTCATCTGTCTTTTTGATGCTGCGGATCTGGAGGTGGTTGTTGCTTAACACCTTGAAACGGACTGTAGGAGTGAGATAGAAACAGAGAGGTGGAAAAAAGTGAGAGAGGAAGCAAAATGAGACTGTAATTACTCTTGAGTAAGATAAGGAGACCATGTTAACGAGCCTCTCATTACATGCTGGGCAGCAAAATGACTCGCTGCTCATCTTCTCCCCTATAAAATCATCTTTATGGGCTTTTCTGCAGTGCTATCTATATTCAAGACACAAAGTAAAGGTGCATACAATATTTCAACTCTGTGGAGACAGTAAAACAGTACTGGTATGTTAAAAACAATGAAAACACAAATCCAGCAAGATAAAGCAAAGCTTTTTATCCTAGAAATGATGAACACTAAATGGAATACTTGATTACTATTTAGTGTACACTACACAGAATACAGAGGACACTGCCAGCTTTTTTTATTTTCAAATAGTATATTGCAGAAATAGTAAGAGTATTACACTCTAAAATTGCTGGGTTAAAAATAACCAAAGTTGGGTTAAATATGGACAAACCCAACGATTGGGTTGTTTTGACTCAGCGGTTGGGTTAAATATTTTACCCAACCTGCTGGGTAGTTTTATTTAACTCAACTATTGTTTACAAATGACTATATTGCACACTTAAAATTGACCCAAAATATTAATATGTTTAATAAATGAACATTTATTAACAAATTTAATAAATAATAATTAAAAATAGCTTATTCATAAATGTTCACCTTTTGATAATAACTTTCTTCTAGTAATTATGTGTCTGCTTTTTAATGTCCAACCTATTTTGGGTTCATTTTCAGCCAGCCATATAGAAAGTTAAATAAGTGAGTTAAATAAAACTACCAAGCATGTTGGTCAAACATTTAACCCAATCGCTGGATTTGTTCATATTTAATCCAACTTGGGTTGTTTTTGACCCAGCATTTTTTAGTGTGTATGTTACAAAGACAGTGTTTTGCATCAGTCAAAAAAAAAGAAGAGGACAGAAGAGGTTACCGAGGGAAATGAGGAGAATGTGTTATTTACATTGAGCAGTTTGGTTCTCAAGCTCTGCTACAATTAGTGGTTTTGCAGTGAAAATCTCATCTAGCAGAGGCCTGTGAGTTCATGTCTCGCAGCAGAGAACTGCGGTCACCATTTCTTCTAGCGATCTCTGAGGGAGGAGCTCTTCGAGTTTAAAATGGTTTCATCCAAAATGAGGCTTGAATCGACAAACAAAACGGTGCAGATGAAAACAGCATAAAACTTTGAGTACTCGAGTTCTCTCAATAAAAATTCAGGCGTTTCATTTTCGCTGTTTTCACTGTCACGATGCTAAGAGAGCTCACACATGATTTTGACAAGAAATATGAAAGTAAGGAGGGGGGATATTTAAAAACGTGAGAGACATGAAGATAGAGAAATATGAGAATGACATTGGGGAAATGAAAGAGAGAGACTGAAAGAGATCTGATTGTGGTACTGTAAGTCTTACCATCTGTCTCAGGCTGAATTCTTGTCTTTTTATACTTCCAGATGATAGATGGGGGTGGTGAGCTGATGACATCACAGATGATGTTAGCATCATCCCCCTCATTGAACTCTTGAGGCGATGGGGCATTTTGGAAAGTGAGTTTCTCTGAAAAAGACATTTGAAATGCACTCCTCAGATCATCTTGTAGCCCTATTGAAAAAATCCCGTCCTTAATCTCTATTTTTATTTTGTTTTCCAGTAAAAGCTTGAAAAGCAAAGTTATTAAGGATTTTGAAGAATGTTTTCAGAAAGAAAATATGAGTACTTAAATATATTTCAGAGAATTTTTATTTCTGGTTTAAAAAAGAAGCTAAATTAATAAATAATAAATTCTTTTAAGTATGTTTACACATTTTAATGGAAAACAAGACAAAATACTGAGAAATACTTTTTGCATTTTATAGAAAGGTAAACTATCCCTGAAAGAAGAACTTCAAAATTAAATAATATTTATAATAACACTTATAGAATATACTGTATTTATAAATAAATGTTTAAATATTTTATTACATACATTTTAATAGTTCAATTAATTTATATTTCATTGTAAACATATTTATATTTCTATACATTTTATTATACTAATTAAATTAGATCATTTGCCAGAACAGCATTAAGACAAAAACATAGTTGGTACAGCAGGATTCTTTGTAGTGAAGCTTGCTTCACACATTTTGGGCTTGAAATAATGATGACAACATAAAACACATTCCAGTATCAGTAAAGACTCTGTTACTGTTAAATCAGTACTATTTGATTCCTTATTTCTCTCGATTTCATATGACCTCTTGAAACGAAAACACAAAAATATTACTTACGGAAAATTTTTACGATGACAGTGCCCTGAGATTCCTTGTCCCCGCTTTTGGCCACACACTTGTACATGCCTGCATGGTCGACGTTAGCATTGTAGATTGTAAGTGTCGATGAGGACTCTTCATTCTTGCTGACGCTGATGTCTGGTCTCCCTGGAATGAGCTTCTCACCATTGGGTGCAAACCAGTCTATTTCCTTAGCGTCTCCAACAACTGAAAACAGAGACAGACAGATCGAGAGAAGACACTATGACAGACCGTCAGCTCATCAGCTGCACTTTTGCCTCAAATACATTTAAACAGCCTGTCTACTCCACAATTCATCTTAATCTGTGTGCATCAGTGTATGCAAAATCCATCCCCCACAAACTGACTCAAGAACAGAGTTGGACAATATTGCTAAAATCACATTATTACATTACATTTCCATATTTTACATGTATTTTATACATGTTTTAGAATGATTTAAACATTTATATGCAAAAATATAACAAAACACTTCTTTAAAAATTTATTTTTACAATAACGTGCATATATAATTTACATTTCATATATTTTATTAATTTATTTATTTAACATTTTAACATGAATTTAACATTTGAACATAAAATTTAATCAGAATTTTACTAAATCAGAATTTTCAATAATTCATTGACAGACAGTTTTCATGGAAATGAACAACTATAATGAATGTTGTACTTTACAAATAATTACAACATTAATGATGTTGCTTAATTTTATATCTGCAATGAAAATATTCATAATATGGATTTACAATTTTTAATATATCATCCAGTGCTACTGAAGGACACACTCAAGATGGTTAATGTGCAGCAAAATATTTCACAAAACCCATGAATAAACCTATAAACCAAAAGTAAATAGTCACATTTAAAAAAAAAAAAAAAAAAAGTCACATTTTCTTTTTTCCCCCTTTTATGAATCCTCATATTTCAAATACTCCTCATTTATAATAGAAGTTGTTTTTGCTTTTCATCTACCATCATTTCGTAACATCATATTTCGCTATGTACCAAAAATCAAGGACTAAAATTCACAAACTGATTCACTGCAAAAGTCACGAAAGGTCAATGAATTTATCTGCCGTAAATAAGCACATTAAAACTTTAGTCAACCTCGTCCACCCATCAGAATAAAAGGCTTGTTTAAATGCATTAAACAGAGCAGTAACGGGAGGTGTGAAATTAAAAGCACTTCATGAAGGTTAAATGTGACGTGACCCTCAATGTGTGACATCACAGGAGGGTCGTCCTCCTACCTTCACACAAAAAGAATTTGGACTCTCCCACGCTGATCTCTCCCTGGGCTGGAGTGATATCCACTTGCAAAGCAGCTGGGGAGACAGACAGAATGAGAGAAAAACATATTTCAGAAATAAGATACAATACACCAATCATACAAGGGATGTGCAAAACTATTTTAATTTTAAATAAACTAGTTAGTCAGTTCCCTGAATGATTAATCATCAATCCTTTGTTATCATTTCATTAGATGTACATTGTTGTATTAAATGTCCATGACTAAATGTTTTTAAGAAGTTTGAAACTTGAAAAATAAACAATTCAAAAGTGACTTTTGAATTAGTCTCTTATGCTAAAATGCATTTATTTGATCAAAAATACAGTAAAACAGTAATGTGAAAAACAAATACATTTTTAGCAGCCCTTACTTCAGTTTTCAGTGTCACATGATCCTTCAGAATTCTATTTCATATTATTAACAATTTAGAAAATAATTGTGCTTCTCAATATTTCTGTCGAAACCATGACACATTGTTTTAGGATTTATTTGACAGAAATCTTTTGAAACATTATAAATGTCCTTACTGTCACTTTTGATTAATTTAATGTGTCCTTGCTCAATAGAAGTATGCAATTCTTTCAAATAATAATAATAATAATGATATAAATAGATTTTTTTTTTACTGGCCCCAAACTATTGAATGGTAGTGTATAATATCTATCAATTAAAATTAAAATTAAAATTGGTCTGTGGGAAACCTAGTGTAGTTGGTTGTCATCCAACATGACCCATTCTTAAATTATACCCATACACACTTGTACATGTTCCTCCTACACATCCTAACCGAAGCATTTCAGCAGAAAGCTTCTCTTTGTTATCTAATTACTAAGGTAGTGTACATAAAATCACACTTTCTGTTTTGAAACTAAAAGAAACAGCATATGCTGTACATCCCCAGTGACTGGGCCTGCCAACCAATTAAAACGCACTCCTGGGAAGGATGTTGTCAGTGGGTGTACGAGGAGCACAAGGCCGTGCATTTTTGGACCTGAAGATAACAACACGTCAATAGTGCTGGCTCTTTTCCAGCTCTGTTAATGTGGCAGACGGAGATGAGTATTTACTGCGGTACAGAAACGGGTGCATGGGGCGGTGGCGTACAAGAGCAATGTGCAGTAAACCGTAACCATGGTAACCCCAAGTACTGTCACAAGCGCTTATTGAAAAACCCCAGTGTTAGGTAGGCTGATTCTCAAACTAATATGACAATTAGGGCTCTGCACTATCAGAAAATTAGTGAATTATAGGTCTCTCGCAAACTTATTTTCCACCCACAATTACCTGGGGGTTCTGAACTACACTGATATTTCATAGAGGTACCTTAAGCTTCAATTTTCCAGTTTAATGGAAGGCACTTGATGGAGCTCCCTGAACATTTTCTTTCGTGCGCAGTTGGGGACTGTAATACTGTAAATGATGGCATATTAGTTTCTAGATATGAGGCTAATACATTTCATCTTCCTGCATCAACTGCGGTGAATGAGATGAGCCCAGACAGCAAGCAGCCATTAGCTCCACGAGCAACGGATGCCATCACATCGCAAGAAAAAGCGACGAAGGCAAACCGCTCTTCGTCTCATAAGTGAAACTGTACCTGCAGAAAAACAACATCTGATTGTTTCTTGTCAGGAGAATCACTGCAGGCAGTTTCATTGAGTCAGTCATAAACACTATAATCTGTCAAGAAATTACAGGAATTCTTTATTTCCTGTTTGCAAAAAAAGAGGAACTGACCAAGAACCAAACCACACGAGACAGAGCTATACACGGCAGCATTCTGCAACTCAGAGCTCGCTTGTACACACTGCTATCATGGGTATTTAGAAAAACGTTTCGTTCAATATTGCAGATTCTAATTCTTTTACCCTGCAAAAAGTCAAGGAAGACTTTTTAATTGAACAATACAACTTTTATAACTAAGATATATTTAGAAATTAATTTTTTTATTTTTTATCTGCAGCCTGCCTGTATTATTTTTAATGGGTTTCACTATAACAATGTTCTTTCTATAATTACATTATTTTACTTATAATAATTTCTTAAGAATTCCCTACTAATAAATACGCAGTGCACAGCATAAATACAGTACACCCCCTCTGAAACTTAACAAATTCAGCAATTACTCTTTACTTAGTTAAAAGACATGTTAGGGTTTGGGTCTGCTTGATCAATTACCAAAGAAGCATGTCAACATTATTCATAAATATAAGACTTTCTTAACAAAGTGATACAATGTCATGTTGAAAAATGAGTACATACTCCCAAAAGTTACTAAAGAAAATTTTACTGGTGTAAGTTTAAGGCAATTTTTGATCAACAGGTAAGTATGTTAAACCAAAACACAAGTAATTTCTTGACAAATAAAAGTGTTATATAGCCTACTGAATCATTCGCAGACTTAATGCTGACAACAATGGAAGCACTTGGGAGAGAACAGTCAGGAGACTTATTTCTTAGCACAAAAGAGGACAGCGGTACAATACGATTACCAAATCATTGTTTTAAGCGTGAAAATAAAGCAAAAGCAACTCAGAAATTCAAGAACAATGGACTTGTGACAAGACCCTGAAATAATCAGGATTTCATTTTAAGCTTTCATTTAGTGATGAGTGATTTTTTTTTTCTAGACAAAGAACACCAAGTGAGAGTCTCAGAGCAAGCAAAAGCTATGAAAAGAGTGACTGTTTATCTCACAGAGTAAGATGCAACCTGTAGAAGCAACATGCATGGTTATTTTCCCCGCTGGAACTACATACCCAGTGTAGCCAAAGCACAATAAAGTCAGTTAGCCTTTTCCCAGGCCCATATTTACAAAATATAGACATCTAGGAATCCATACACTGGTCTCATGAGACCAGGTCAATCATTCTGGATCTAACAGCATCCAAAATGTTATGGTGTTGCCAGAGTGAGAAGTGTCTGGTTCCCACAGTGAAGTTCAGATATTAATGACATATATATTTTGCTGATTTTATTGAGTATATGTCTAATACATTTCAGTTTTGCCATCTTTCCTTGAATTGTATTAGTAAAATAGATATTTTGTATTTGTTCATGCTGTACACCGTATATAAAATAACACAAATAATAAATTATGAATGATGATAATAATAATAATAAAAAGTAAAATAATAAAATAAAATGTAGTTATAGCAAAAACATTGTATAAACACATCCTTTGTTGACGTTAAAGGATTTGTTCACTTTCAGATGAATATTACCCCAAGCTTTACTCACCCTCAAGTCATCCTAGGTGTATATGACTATCTTCTTTCTGATGAACACAAACAGAGAAATATAAAGCTTTATAACGGCAGTGAACAGGGGTCAGGAGTATGAGCAGAAGAAACTGCATCCATCCACATCCATGCATCATAAAAGTGTACTCCACACGGCTCTGGGGCGTGAATAAAAGCCTTCTGAAGCGAAGCGATGCATTTGTGTAAAAAATTATCCATATTTAACAAGTTATGAAGTAAAATATCTAGTTTCCACCAGACCGCCTAGCGTTGCGTAAGTTACACTTTTTCCATAAGTTGAATAGGGAAGGCGTAGGACGTAGCGTAAGCTTTTTGAACGCATGTGTTCAAATGGATGGATGTGGAGTCATGAGCTCATACTAGTGACCCCTGTTCACTCACATTATAAAGCTCGGATGCGTCAAGATATTTATTAATATATCTCTGTTTGTGTTCATCAGAGAGAAGAAAGTCATATACACCTAGGATGGCTTGAGGATGAGTAAAGCTTGGTGTAATTTTCATTTGAAAGTGAACCAATCCTTTAATATGCTTCAAAATTAAGGTTCGTTTAAGAGTTGTTGTTTTTTTTAATCATTAGAAATGTTTAAAAAAATCCTAAATGCAATGACGGAAGAGAATGTATGTTTATAAAAAAATATTAAGCAGAACAACGTCAACTGTTTTCAACACTTAGAATGATTTCTGAAGAATCAAGTGATAATGAAGACTGTATTATATGCTGATCAAAGAAATGCAGCCTTGGTGAGCATCTTTCAAAAACATTTTTGAAATTCCATCTCTAAACATTTGAATGGTAGTGTATACATGTATTACATGTATATTTCATAAATGAAACAGTTCAGTAGTAGAACAAGGACAATGCAAGCCACAACAACTCTGAACACAGACCTACAGACCAGTATTTCATCATCAACCTCCAAGACAGAAAGTGTCATGTGGTTGTGTGAATATTTGCTCTAGTATCTGCAGTCAAGCAAAGAACATCTCTATTTGTTTGTGTCTGTAAATGAAATGCAACTAGAGATATTTGCTGACGTTAAAGTACCGTGGGAGAAAACAGTGGTTCTGTCTTGTTTGCTCAAAATGAATTTCCCGACAGTTGTCTTACACTTTCAGCACATATCAAAAAAGGAAAAATGTCTTCAAAACCAAATCAAGTCTTAAGTTCGCTCAATCAGTACCCCAGCTATATTACTTGGTCCCTGAGCTTGAAAAGTCTTTGTATATCCTTAATCTGAATAAAACACTGTAATCCAATATCTTATCCGAGTATTGTGTAAAAAATCAGTCTAAAAAACTCATAAGCAGAGAAAAAAAACCTGCACCAAAGACTATTAAATTTGCCTACGACTTAAGTTGTTTGTTCACTGAAAGCATTTACGGTTAAGAAATAGTCCAATTTCCACTCAAAAACACCAGACCGTTTGAACAACTCAACAAAATAAATAAACGCAGACCATGAGAAATCCGGTACAGTGATGATATTGTTATTTGAACTTCTTTGACTTGGTAATGCAGTCTTGAGGCTGTATATTGAATGAATCCAAATTTTTGGACTCCTTGTGTAGCGAGTGTCAATACAGCAAAAGTGCAGTGCTGTGTCCTTGTTGAGAGCACAAGGAAGGCAAATGAACACATAAAACACAACAGGACGGCAAATCGATAAGCCTAATTACAAAATAAATCCGAAACAGCTCAGCCTTCGAGATGGTACCTCGCTGTGTCCCCAGCATGATCATTTAGCATATTTTACTCTTAATCTTTATAAATAACTGCAGGCCACTTAGCAAAATTAGCATATCATATCATGATTTGACAGATAGAACATAGCACATAACAATACAAATGCAAACAGACCAACAAAAAAATGAAGAGAGTGAGTTAATATGCTAAAACTTTGTGAGGAAACTTTCAGTATTTGTCTCTGTCCAAACAAGTTGTAAAGGTTTTTCTGGTTAGCATGGCCCTGTCAAGCTACTGCCATTGAGATGAATGGGAATGCTAACAAATAGCTTTCTATAGGTATTATAGACCTTTCTAGCCGAGAGTAATAACAGAGTAATATTATAAAGCAATAAAAAGCAAGAAAGAGCTTTAGTTTTCAAACTGTACCCACAATGAGCATGAACATATCAGAAGCAGCATCTTGGATATGGGCTATAGCTCTCTTACAATGCTATCTTTTAAATGAGGAATATATATTACATTGTCTATCTACATCCAATCCTATTTTCTTTTGACTTACGATCACATATTTCAGCTCGTAAAATCCTGCATTTACTAGATGTTATATTTTCTATGAAATGTATGTATTAGTTTTTGACGGCTAATGAAAACAGCTCTGCATTTTCCCAAGTTCATTGATGTGTTACCAATCCATGTGTTTGCGTCTGACACAAAGCTACATCCTCCACATTAAATCACTATATTCATGTAAATACACAGCTGCGGCAATTCATCTCCGTACTGTGGTGAAACATGCCAGCAAACATGGAATATTAATCCCTGTGTAACGGAGGCAGTGACACTGATGTTGGCAAAACACACGGCTATTAATCACAGAGGCTTCACAAAGACTTCGAGGAGATGAGCTGTCCACACGTCGACGTGAGCGGACGTTGGGTGTCAACTCTGGGAGCGCTTAAATTTCTGTGGGCCAGATTAAAGAGATTCTCCCTCTGACAAACTTTCCTGACAGCAAGTTTATTTTTACCATTCTGCAGAAATAAGGTGCTTTGAAATGCCATGTCAGGAGAGCTATGAAAGGAAGATGAAAGAGCATGGGCAAACTCTGATATGTATGATGTCATTCCTTCTCAGCAGATTTAAGGCTAGCTCAAACACGCTCACACACACACACCTGGTACAAACCATGGAGTTCCACCTCAACACATTTTAGAACATGATTTTATATGACATGCCTCTAGGTGAGGTGCATCTGAGATTGAATATGAATCTACTCGGATTTGTTCTCAGGTTGTCAGTGATTAATGATTTGGTAATCTTCATAAATTATGGGTTGACACCGGTTAAGTGTCTGTTTTAGCCTCTACACATCCCATAATTTATGTTTAGTTAAACACAGAGATCAATGTGACAGCTACATAATCAAAATGAACCATTTCATCATATAAGATGCCACTTGGAACAGAATGTGATACTAGTCCTGTCCAGTCACAAAATAATTACTCTTTTAAAGGGATAGCTGACCCAAAAATGAAACTTCTGTCATTTACTCACCCTCAAGTTACTTCAAACCTGTATGCCTGTATTTTTTAAAGCTAAACACAAAAAATATATGAAGAATGGTGGGAACCAGACAGTTGATGGTCCCTAATGACTTCCAAAGTATTTTTTTTATACTATGGAAGTTGATGGGGTCCATCAACTGTTTGGTTACCCATTTTCTTCAAAATATCTTCTTTTGTGTTCAGCAGAAGACAGAAATTTATACAGGCTTGGAACACCTTGAGGGTGAGTAAATGATGACAGACTATCCCTTTAAAGAATCATTCAAAATAATGCACAACTCAAGTTTAACTGTTTTGACTCAGTCTGATAAATATTTCACTCAATGAACTCAGCTAGAGCACTTACTGAATTACAGAGTGTTCAAACAGTACAGATACACAGTACAGATACACATTTACAAAACAGATACATATTTGAAAGAGTTTTTTAATATGATATAATATAATCAGTGTTGGGGAGTAACTAGTTGCATGTAATGGAGTTACATAATTTAATTACAAAATAAATGTAACAGTAATCTATTACAGTTACTGAAAAAAATGTGTAATTAAATTACAGTTATACTTATGAAAATGTCAACGATTACAAAGGGGGTTACATCTGAATATTTTCTGTAAAAAGCTAGAATATGTCAGTTGAATAATAGTAATTTGTTGCTTTGACTGATTTTGATGTGCACAGTGTCCCCTGACATTTAAAGACTGTTTAGTAAAGCGATGCTATTCTGATGCTTTTGATTGGTTCACTTGTTTTAATTTGCAGCGCAGCACATCTGCCAATTACTCCACATTGCCGCTGTAAGCTTTAGGCTACAACCTGACTGAGAGTTGCCACCATGGCGAGTGATAAAAATGCATTCTAGTGATCATTTCATCCAGAAATGAGAAAAGGGCAAAAATATTACATTTCAGTACAAAAAACGTTTGCTATTAAAATGCTATGAGGAACCTGAGGAAGCATCTCTTGTGATGAATGTTAACCTTAAGTGCAAACTAGTGAACAGATCTATCTTTTGACTTGCAAAGTAGAGCTACAACACAACGATTGGTCATTGAGTTTAAACAATATTTTAGGTGGAATATAACTATTTAAAAAAATAAAAAAAACAATACCATGCATGTTATGAAAGATACACTGGGGGAGTCTTTTTGGGTTGCCAGTGAATATGAAACTAGAATCTATTCTTGCTTCTGATAGTAAGAAATCAATATTAGGGCTAATATGGTATAATGTTTTCCCTTTCACACACACATAGTGGTAAAAAGAATAGTATGCAGATGTTTACTATGTTTTTTTTTATATCAGTAAGAAGCAAAACATGTTTTTAACTGCTGTATAATGATCTAGAAATGATTAACAGTTGAAAACATTCGCTAGAAATTTAGAATCAAAAAGTAATCAAATGTAATCAGTTACATTACTTTAATAAAGCAACTGAAATAGTTGCACTACTTGTTACATTTAATTAGGGTAACTTGTAATCTGTAACCTATAACATTTCCAAAGTAAGCTTCCCAACACTGAATATATATTATATTATTTTATATTATAATAATATTTTTAAATGAAGTCTTTAGCATGAGACTTCATTTAAAGGAAGATGCCTATTTCAGGGGTTCGCATCTGCTGCACTTGCCAACAAAAAGTTGTATAATTTGAAAGCGAGTTCTGTGTGAGCTGTGCTTTATGCATCACTACCCTATTGAAAATATGCAATTGACATTTTTGCCCCGTGAAAATTAATTTAGCTAATGTGACTGCACCTTTATGCTAAGGTTGTAAATAGAAAGTACACTTTGAAGAAAAGAACCGCATTTTTTATTTTTTGAAACATTAAACTTTTTGTAACATAAACGTCTTTAGTGTAACTTTCAATCAAATTAATGTGTCTACGTGGGATACAATTTATTCCTTTAAAAAAAGTACCCCAAACATTTTGAACAGTAATAAATTATATACAGGTGCATCTCAATAAATTAGAATGTAGAATTAGAATTCAACGCACACAGACTGAAGTAGTTTAAGTCTTTGGTTCTTTTAATTGTGATGATTTTGGATCACATTTAACAAAAACCCACCAATTCACTATCTCAACAAATTAGAATATTTTGACATGCCTATTAGCAAATCAAATCAAAACACCTGCAAATCTTTCCTGAGCCTTCAAAATGGTCTCTCGGTTTGGTTCACCAGGCTACACAATCATGGGGAAGACTGCTGATCTGCTGCAGAACAGTTGTCCAGAAGACAATCATTGACACTTTTCACAAGGAGGGTAAGGCACAAACATGCATTGCCAAAGAAGCTGGCTATTCACAGAGTGCTGTATCCAAACATGTTAACAGAAAGATTAGTGGAAGGAAAAAGTGTGGAAGAAATAGATGCACAACCTACCGAGAGAAGGTAGGTTGCAATGTGCAATGGGGTGCAATGTTATCTGCTGGTGTTGGTCCATTGTGTTTTTTGAAAACCAAAATCACTGCACCCGCTTACCAAGAAAATTTGGAGCACTTAATGCTTCCTTCTGCTGACATGCTTTTTGAAGATGATGAATTCATTTTCCAGCAGGATTTGGCACCTGCACATGCTGCCAAAAGCACCAAAAGTTGGTTAAATGACCATGGTGTTGGTGTGCTTGACTGGCCAGCAAACTCACCAGACCTGAACCCCATAGAGAATCTATGGGGTATTGTCAAGAGGAAAATGAGAAACAAGAGACCAATAAATGCAGATGAGCTGAAGGCCACTGTCAAAGAAACCTGGGCTTCCTTACCCCCTCAGCAGTGCCACAAACTGATCATCTCCATGCCACGACAAATTGAGGTAATGACTAAAGCAAAAGGAGCACCTACCAAGTATTGAGCACATATACAGGAAATGAATCTCCAACAATTCACTAAAACATTTTTTTTAATGGTCTTATGAAGTATTCTAATTTGTTGAGATAGTGAATTGTGTTTTTGTTAAATGTGAGCCAAAATCATCACAATTAAAAGAAACAAAGACTTAAACTACATCAGTCTGTGTGCATTGAATTTATTTAATACACAAGTTTCACAAATTGAGCTGAATTAAATTAACTTTTCCATGACTTTCTAATTTATTGAGATGCACCTGTAATATTACAACATAAGCTTATCTCTCACAAACTGTTTCATCTTGTGCTCATCCATGTCTGAGGATTTTTATGGTGCACTACATGTGTGACCATGCATTCCTTCTAATACAGTCGTTAATTTGGGGTTGGCAGTAAATAAAACAGAAAAACTCCATGGAGAACAGCTGCTTCAGCTTAATATTTGACTTCTTATTCTCAACCAGCCAATAAAGGAAACCAGCAACTCTGGGATGGCATGTCAACTTTGAACTCCAAAAACTGCATGTACCACACTGCGGGGCCCTTGGAAAATTACTATGAAAACAGGAGGGCCTGGGACACCCTCTAGGTGGAACTCTTCCTACAGATGCCGAAACAGAGGGCATTCAGGGTGAGAGAAAGTTATTGGATAGCCTCATTACCACGCTGTTCATCCGGTCCAATTGCATTTACTATTCCAGTTCCAGCATTTGTCTCAGTCTATGCATGCATGATATGCAGAGAATGCAGCTTTAACTTTGTCTTGAGACAAGAGAAAAAAGACTAACAAGCTGTGGTAATGACTAGTTATGCAAAAAAAGTATCACAAAAAAAGTGAAAACTCCTATTAACTTAAGAGCTTGTACTATTTTTATATTTTAAAACAGTCTGACTTTAAGGCAATTACAAAAAGTAATAACAGCTTAGGGAAAAGAGTCATAGTTCACTGTTTTGCGATTTTCAAGGTTAGACAGCACCATATTGTAAGAACAGATGGGAGAGTAGCTCTGAGGTTCTATTTTAACACTCTGTGATCCAGAGAAATTCAGGAATTAAGTGACTAGCAGCAACTTTATCACTTTCGTCATATTTAGGGCAGTTCCCTGCCTCAAAGTTTCACAAAAAATTGGCTTCCTTCGCAAACTTACAAAGAGCAAAAACAATGAACAACAACGGTCCATTCAAAAACAATTATAAACACCCACAACTTACATTTGCACCAACTATTTTCAGAAGCTCCTCGTCTCTGAATAATTAAGCCCTGAATCAAAGCAGAACACCTGCATGTAAATGAGACTACTGAAATTTCACTCCAGGTCCACACTATGGAGAAAGAACAGATGTCCACCAACACAGATTAAAGAGACATGTGAAACAGACAATTGAATAAATAAAGCTTCTAGCATGAAACTAATGATTTGAGATGTTATGCTTTACTTTGAGCAGTTCGAGCAGTGAAGATGAGAATGCGTATATGTAATACCAAAATCCAAGCTAATAGGATTATAGATTGCACAAATCCAACATAAGTATGAGGCTATACATGTTGACAAAAGAAGTGACATGTATAATCCACACATAAAAATTCTCCATTTATATCTAAGAGGGCTACATGATACATATCAAATATCTTCTTTTGATGAGATATTCTTTGTTTATGCCAGTATCAAAATGCTACAACACCAGAGGGCAGCATAAATAAAACAGCTGTTTTCTAGAAAAAAAAGTTGTATTGTCGACCTTCGCCTCAGAGGTATGAGTAAATTCTCTCCCAGAGGTGTTGGTAGACGTCAAAGTAGCAACCAAAGAGCATGACTGCAGAATAAGAGCAAAGTGTCTGTCTCAAGGACCACGAAGCAAGATAAAACCCCCTGTGCTACTGACCTGCTGCTCCTACTTTAAGAATGACTTTGATACATTTAAGCTACACAGACACACAGATAACCACGCAGGACACTTACAAGAAATTACAAGCTTATGTTAGTGGGAATGATGACAGTTGGCTTAGCTTAGAGCAGTGGTTCTCAATCTTTCTGAATTCATGGCGTCCCATTGTCCACACCAACATTTGTTAAGCCCAATGACTTTTCCATTTTGTTTGTGATTTAATGGATAATAAGATTATAGATAAAGATTTGAAACATTTTTACTCCTCATTTTTATTCTACAAAATAACTAGAAATTTTGGCATAACTAGAAACATGTATATTCATTATGAAAATGCGCATGGATTTATACGATTTTATTAATTTAAATTACTTTTACAGGTTTAACATACTCTTTTTTTAACAGTGTAAATCCATGTTTGAGTTGGCCTATTTTAATGCTTGTTTTGTATTATTTAAAATAATTTGAAGTCATCTTGAAGTCCCCTTTGAAATTTTCTGAGACCCCTGGTTGAGAGATACTGCCTTAAAGGAAACTCATTAGTTGTACCTTCCTGTCGGAAAGCTAATTTCAGAAAATAACCTAACATAAACTTCTTAAACCAACATAAAGTAGTTAGCTTGTCTCTCAAAGCATGTTTTCACTTCCTGCTAAAAACATCAGCTGGCATTAGCAAAAGATGCATTGAGGATTATCATCTTGACAGTTGCAGTGGCCCTCTAGACTAAACACGTAATATGTATGTAAATAAACGCCCAAATCGCTTGGAAAGTTTTCTGTTTTTAGTTTGAAAACGGTGTCATGTAAATGCCTCCTAAGTTTGGTTTGAAGACGGAAAACATACCAAGCACAATATTCTCTCACTATTCCTGATTTCTAACACTCTCCGCATCCGGCATGGTCTTGAAACTATCAGAGCAGAAACAACACCGTATCTGGTCGCGTTCGTATGTAATTTTCGCAAGCTTATTTCATCCATTAGAACAATAACGTTAGATCTGAAAAAGCCCCAACATTTACCTGCCCATAGACCCAAACTCTTCCTTCAAAAAAATCAGAACAGGTTGAAAAGTGGACAAAAGAGTCTGATTAAAACACAGGATGCAAATGGGAAAGTATGTCCGTATGTCCTAGTGGAATCAAGTGTGGAACCAGCCTCATTATGTTGGCCAATCAAATTATACCTGTATAGGTGGGGACTCCACCCATATTGGGAGCCCATATATATATATATATATATATATATATATATGTATTGTTCCCTCTCGCGACACATTGGCAAACATATACTACTGCAACGAGTAGCCAACGCCACCATCATAATAACTGTGAAGTGAAATGTACTCTTTAAAAGCATGGCACGTCTTCGGGATGATAAATTAGACCACTCGCTCAGAGGCTGCCACATCGTGTGACTAACACAAATTCAAATGACTTGAATATCCCCTGCCAAAAACAAGTTCATTTCATTTACATATGTTATTACCTTTAATGGTGCAGATGCCCCACGGTCTGCAGTGTCAGCTTGAAACTTGAGGGGCACCTCCCACCACACAGAGACTGAACACTGCCTGCAGGATACTAATTGTACTTAATGCAGATATGGGTGACTAAACATCAGAGAGACAGAACTCGCTCTCTGATTGGCGATCACACAGACAGGGTTCATTTCCCTCACTGTCTATTTTTCTGTTAACTCTTTCCCTGTCATTGACGGAATTTTTCGTTGTTTATGACAATGCTTCCCTGTCACTGAGGTAAATTTTCGACAATCTGTGTTTTCTCTGTTATACAGTAGGGGGCGGTATTATACATCTTCTGAAAGGTATATCTGATCCAAAACACATGCGAAGAAGAAGCACAAACAAGCAAAAGAAGAATGCGAAAACACATATCAAAATACACATCAAATAAAATGATCATTAAACATTTAACAGCGTATGAATCAACACTGCCAAACATTATTGAATGAAATGTCGACCCAGGATGAGGTGTAGGATCATGCAAGCTTTTGGGGTGTTGATGGATGCGATCTACGCTATCTATGCTTTGATTATGGTTTTGAATCCGATCTGGACAGTCCTTGACCAAAAATGTGTTTTTGTTCAAAATGTTCATTTTTTTTAAAGAAAGTTAACCACATTCAAGTGTTGATAAAAAAGAATGCATGAAGCTAGAATAAAATGTTGTTGCTAAAAGCAGAGGCTCTGTTCTTTTTTTTAATCTTTTGTATGATAAATTCAGATATTCATACAACAAGATATTCCATGAATATTTTGTGAAAATTATCAAAAATGCTGATGCTGGCTGGCAAAATAAATTAATAAAAATAAATAAATAAAATAAAATAAATACAATTAATTTCTTTGTTTATTGATTATTCTTTTATGTGAGAATTTTTATAATTTATATGAGTAAATAACAAAAATAATAAAAAGAGCAATTCCACTTATTATTAAATAAAATATGATTATTGTTATTAAATGTTTTAATTAAATAATAATAATAATAATAATGATAATAATAAAATCAATCTGATGTTTTAAAAGATATATACTTTTCAGTTGAACACAATATTTTAACTTGATAGTTATTTTAATGTAATGGCCAATATTACAATTCTACATCATTTTGTTTAAAAACAATCAAAACAAAAATCTACAAAAACGAATCACTTTAAATTCTAAATGTGAATTTTAGCATCACATATTCATTATTCATATATTTAGAATATATTTTAACAATTCTTTCCTGCAAATAAATACTGCTTATCGGTATCGGCCAGCATTTTTAAATCAAATTGTAATTTAATTATATATTTTTATTTCTGAATGAACTATTCCTTCAAGAAAGAATGAAAAAAAAAAAAACAGGTTCATGGTGAATTATTTGGCTTTTCCAATGTATCAAATATACAAATCCTCTGTGAATGAGCAAGCCAGACCCAATATGCAATAGGTGTGATATCAGTAGGAGCAGTAATTAAACAGAAAAGGATGATGATATTTATGAGGTGGGTGGATAGATATAGGTTGCTGCGGAGAAGACAAAGTCTCAGGGTTCAGTGTGTGACTGTAGATCGTCCTGATGTCTCGCATCTCACAGTGGGGCCTTGAGCCACAAGCTGTAATTAAACTTAATTGACTTACTGTTGAAAGTCATCGAGAACAGGTGCCCTGTTGCAGCACCAGAGGAAGATTCAATCCTTATGATTCCCCCTTCCAAGCCTGCTCATCCTGTACACTTGCTAGGTCCACATTAGAAAGACGTTGCTACTTAATCTTAAATTTAATTTGAAAAGGAATGATGGCAAGGAACTGAAATAGCCTGGTCCTGTCAGACTAAAAAGGCGTTTGATCTGCACAAAGACAATTGCAATGTTCTGAGCGAGCTCATCGCATCGAACCAGTTGAGGCAGAAAACTCCTCCCTCGGAGATCAGGCCATGTAAACCAATTCCCAACCTCTAGTACCACTTCAGTACCCAGCAGCACATGTCTGGTCTCATAATGTCAGATTGAGAAGCTAACTACAACTTTAACCAACAAAACGGCCGTCTGTCTGAATTGAGAATTCAATGGTTCCTCCAAACTAAACTCCTAGTAAACCCCGTTGAGAATGTCTCTCCTGCAAATAAATACCCAGCATGCCATTTAGCTGAGCGTGTAATTTGTTTGCGCTGTGGACCGTGGTCTCTCCATGTCCCTCAGCGCCGATGAAGACAGAGGAGCACCAGGCGAGTGAAGGTATGTCCAGTAATCCTGGCTAAGCTGTGTGGTGGTGGAGGATTCAAGGGTGCTGGGGTGTCTGGCGATGCAGTCTGTCAGCTGTGTCTGCTGTCTGTCTCGGGCTAATTACCTCCTGTTTTCAGACCAGACATGGTATATGGAAACTGGCCAACAACTCTTAGCACACTGCTGTCCCACTCTGCCCTTCATAAGCATGCAACTAAGCTTATATTGATAGACAGAAAATGGGCTGTGCAAAAATATTGACTTTCCAATTAATCGTGAACTGCATTTCAGGGATGTTCACCAACATATGACTTTTTTTTTGTACTAATTCAAAAACATACAGAGCAACCAGCTTAATCAGAAACTGGTTGTTCTATACATAAACAAATGAAACACTTTAGGTACTTTTTACTAAATCAAAATCATACTGTGCAACCAGTGTAGTCTCATTAACTTTGAGTCAGTTCTTTTCAATTAGTCAGCAACATGGAGTGCAGTGTCTGATTCAAGAACACATAACTGTTTTGAACAGAGCCTTTTAATAATTAGTTCACTTTTAAAATGAAAAATACCCCAAGCTTTACTCACCCTCAAGCCATCCTAGGTTTATATGACTATCTTGTTTCTAATGAACACAATCAGAGTTTTATTAATACATATCTTGACGCATAAGCTTTATAATGGAAATGAAAAATGAAATTTCTAAAGTTCTAAAGTAAAATATCTAGGTTCCGCCAGACCGTCTTCCGTATTAAACTTACGAAAAAAGCATAACTGATGCGACCACCTTCCATATTCCTCATATGAAAAAAAAATGCAAGTGTAAAATGTCTTATCTAGTGTAAGCATTTTGAACTTCGAGAGGCATTAGACTTTCTTCGTAACTTGAATTCGGAAGGCTGCCTGGCATAAGCTAAATATTTTACTTGTTAAATATGGATATTTTTCATACACAAACGCATCGCTTCGATTCAGAAGGCCTTTATTAACCTTTCAGAGCAGTGTGGAGTACATTTAAGATGCATGGATGCACTTTCTTGAGCTTCATACTTATGTTTATACTTATATTTATTGATAGAACTCAGATTGTGTTCATCAGAAAGAAAAAAGTCATATACACCTAGGATGGCTTGAGGGTGAGTAAATCTTGCGGTAATTTTCATTTTTAAGTGAACTAATCATTCATCAAAATTCATCAACAAACAAACAACAGCTTGTGAATCAAAATCAGGAAATCTGATTTACAAGCTCTTGATTGTTTAAAAAGTATTTTTTGAACTATGCTTTCAATTATTCAAAACTAGACAGGACATATTGTATGTTATTGAGTCATTTTGCTCTACTATAAAGGTTATCCAACTTTTGATTTGGATCTAATAACACACTTTTGGTTGAAATGCTCTGGTAAGGCAGCAGTTTATTTTTCAATGGATGATAGAAAAATAAATGACTCTCATTAAAATGTGGAAGCAATTATGTGGCTAACAGTCTTTGTGTTGCTAATGGAGGAACAGTACAGATTAAGGACCTCGCAAAGGGCCGGACAGAAATGTCAGTTTTTAAAATACAAAACCCTCCTGAGGGTCTCTGCTTGTAGTTAAAGCAAGAAACTGTAGCTACCATTCAGTCCTCAGCCCCACTCAGGTCTCTTAATGTTGAGCCAGGGAAAACAGATTTGAGCTTTATTCTTTATGATTGGTGCTGCGAGTGGAAGAGAATGCCAGTTGAGTTTCATTCTCATGGCTGTCTGGGGGCATCCGTGTCCGTAACCAGTAAACCTGCCCCAGTCTGATTTCCTCTGAGGGCCATGAGACCCGGGAAGCGTTACATTGCTCCTCCCCTAACAATGCTGACAGTCCTGAGTTTACAGTTATGGAGAGGTTAAAACAAAAAAGAAATCAATGTATTAATTAATCTTTTTAAAATGGAAAAATAAATAGACATATTTAAAACTTAATTAAATAAAATGTTTCCAATATATATATATATATAAAAATAGACCATACCCCCCCCCCCCCCATTATTTGGACAGCATAGAGGAGACGGGAAACAGAACAGGCAGTGGAGCCACGACTCAAACTCTGGTCATCTAAGCCGCAGTGACGCTATATGTCAGAGCACTGCCCACAAAGATATTGCTCATATGTGTAAATCACTTTGAATACAAATTTGACATTGTATTTTTAGCAACAAATGTTTTACTTTAATAATTTTTCTATGGCTTATCTTTATATATTTACCAATTGAGTTAAAAATGCCACCGGACAGTCAAAGGGTTAGTTCACTCAAAAATTCTGTCATCAATTACTCACTCTCATGTCACTCCATAAGACTTTCATTCAATTTCAAAACACAAATGAAGATGTTATTAATGAAATCTGAGAGATTTCCGTCCCTCCATTGAAAGTTTATTCACGCAAAACTCTTCAAATTGTTCATAAAATGGCTTTAAAATAAATCCATATGAATTGAGCTGTTTAATCCAAGTCCTCTGTAGAAATTTATATGATGACTATAAATAATATTGTTTTATTCACTAAAATATGGTAAATGGAAACAGTCCTTGCTTGACGCAAGAAGAAACCTCAATGGTTCTTGTGGAAGCTAAAACGAGCTGGAATAGCATGCAAGAATGAACCTCATTTGTTCTCATGCATCAAGCAAGCATCTTAGAGCTTCTGTTTACCACAATTGAGTGCTCTATGCATGTTCACTGATCAATGTTGATGTGGATAAAAAGCTACTTTTAATCGTTCAATGGAGGGACAGAAATCTCTTAGAATTCAATAAAAATATCTTCTGAAAATAAATGAAAGTCTTATGGAATAAACATAAAATGTATTATGAATGTGTTATTTTATTGTTATATTGACATTTTAAACACATTAAACGTAGTAATAAGTGTGCCTATTATTGTATTGTTTTATTGCTATATTTAACTACAATAAAACATTAATAAAAGTGATTTATTTGTCAGTTTGGGAAGTTATTTATTCATATAAATGCTTATTTTTTTAAATTAATAAATTGATAATTAATTTAATTAAGTGCCATCCTAGTCCTTAGGGTATACGGGATATATAGGGTTGCTGTCATTGTCAGTTATCTGAAAACAAAAGTTGAACCCATTAATAATTTCATGAGCTAAACTGGTAAGCATTCCCCACTATTGGGAGCACTCTTCCCATCAGTAAAAATTTCAGCAGGCACAAACCGTTGCAAACTCAGACATGAGAAGACTAGTAAAACACTTAGAAGGAGACAAGAAATCCTGTTTCGCTGTCAGCTGTCTTAAGCAGCCTAAAATCTTAAGCTGTATCGATGCCGGCTAATCAAACAGCTCCCTGCTCTGCTGAATTCCCTTTGATGTGGGCAGACACCTGGAATACTGATGCCCTTCTCCTTTGTCAGGTTGTGCGGATCGAACTCAGACATTCCACCACCATGTCTGCGCTCACCGCTGACGCACGCGGCTGAAATTTCACTTACGGAAAATACCCCATAAATCCCTTGGCCTGAGAGTGTCCTTCTAATGGGTTACTAATGAGGCAGAGCACAGGACTGGGTTTACTGAGGCTGGGTTTACAGGACGGAGATTTCAGAGCCTCAGAGCAAGGTGGTGTGTTTAGAGAGGCTGAAAGGGTTCAGAACAGATAAAATGCATGTAAAGAACCTCTGGCTGCCTCTGGGTAAAGAACGCACATCTGACACAAGCTGCGGAGCGGAAGCCAGGTTCATGCATGCAGAGCAGTCTGTCAGAGGCTTCATCAGTGAAGAGCACTTGGGTCATTTTCAAAGGCTTTCATTATGTTTGCCAGAGTTACTCCAGCTTTCAACAACATCATTCTCTATCTGACAATCTGCCTGGGGCATCAGCTGAACTAGAAAATGCGCACCATTAAAGATTTAATCATCATTGTTGAAAAATTGATTATGGTAGAATTCTAAAAACACAATTAAGGGAGTCCTCCTGACAAAGTCTTCAGCTTTTTCTTAAACTTAAAAAACAAACAAACAAACAAAAAAACCAAAAAAACCACATGGGATTATCGACCAGGCCGATTTGGACTGGTAATAAATGTATATATAGTATATAGATTTTTATATATATTTTTATATACAGAACTTTACTTTTGTGTTGTTTGATTATAATACATTAATGGCCAAAATTAAAATTCAATACTATTTTGTCTAAATAAATATAAAATTTAACACAAAAAAGTAAAAACGATCATTTTAAATGCTAAAGGTTCATTTAGGCAACATAATGAACAGTATGGAAAATGAGATTTGTTAAAGTTTACATTAATATTAAACGTACAATATGTAATTTTTTTATATCAAAATATCCAAAAATCACTTGCAGTGTTATATATTTTCGTTCAGCTGTGTACTTACATTATCCTAAATGTTTCCAAGAATTTGAAAATTCACAGTTTTAAATAGTGCCTCGTTCCTCTCGTCACCTGTCACCTGTCAATGACGTAATATTTGCATTTTCCCTGGTTTCCGCTTGTACTGCACAGGAACCATGGCAACAGACACGGACAGCTGTGAAACATCTAGCAGCACACGGCTGTTGTTTTGTTCAAACGTTATGGACCATGGCAAGCAAACTTTGGGACAAAAGGAGAAATAAAAAGACGATCAATATCGGCGTGGCGTTTCCGAGATGGCGAGAGCTTTGCGCCAAACTTTGACTTGACAGAGATGGTGCTCTTACACGTTTTTAGACAAGGTAAGTAAATGTAGATTACATAAGACTAATCAATGTTATATAGCTCAACACGATGATGTGTGAGAATATCATCAGTATGATAATCTAATGTTGATCTAGTTTACTGTTCAGTCTCATACAGACAACAAACTAATACTAAACATTACAACTTTCAACACACTTAGATACAGTTTAGTATGATAGTGTAACGTTAGACCAAGTGAAACTGTTCCCTCACAGTTTTAATTCGTCAAATAAACTGACCTGTATGAGTAGTATTTCAGCACTTATGAGCAGTTCGGTAGAATGAAATGTCCCCTTTCCTTTATCCCCGGGACTCACGTGTGCCACTGATATCTGTCTCTCATTAGCAATCGCGTCCGTGATTCTCGGCCACGCACAGCTTCATACCACAGTCGTGTTAAAAACATGCATTCACTCATCCATAAACATTATTTCCACATAAATATTATTTGATCCATCGGCATGACGACAAGTTCCATGATTCCATATTCACTGTGTCATCAATCTACGCCTTTGTTATTGTTTTGAAGAGTTTAGCGACCCCTAGCGGACAAAAAAACGACATAGTGCACCTTTAAGTGTCAGCATATATAATTACAAATTGACAGTAAAAACAGATATTTATGTGAATAACTGCCACAGTTCCCCTTGTGGTGTAGATGAAAATGCAGTATGTCAAAATTATTTTCATGATTTGTCATCACAACATTTTTTCTTTTGACAAATCAACTTAGATAATTAATGTTGTTCGGATAACATAATATTTTGAGTTTCTGTTGATTAAATTAACTGCCTTCATTTTATTAACTCAAATGTTTAATTTCAATGAACTCAAAATTGTTTGAATTGTTTGAGTTAAGGCAACCAGGTCTCTTACTTTTTTAAGTTAAACCAACAATTCTTTTTTACAGTGTACTTGTGCTACATCCTGAATTGCAGTCTGACAGAATTCAAATCGCAACAGCACACAAAACTGAGTTAGCATAGCTAGAAGCTTCTGCATTCACGTTTTACTGTAGAGTCATTTTAGGCCGAGTCAATATACCGAAGAATGACTAAGCGAAATTAATTTTATGATTTAGTCTTTCCGGTCACTGAATTCTCAAAGCTTGGAGGTGCATTTATGAGAATAGAAGTGCAGGGCTCTGTCTCTTTTCCGCTCTTTCTGTCTGTCCCTCAGGATGGTGCACACAATAGAGCCAGTGTGCCTGTATTCTAATTAACTAATGAAGTTGCACAAAAAGAGCTGCCCCCTTTAGCCTGAGATGGTCCCTTTCAGTGGAAACTACACACAGACGCTCTGAATAGTCAAACCATTTTAGTGCAAGATATAAAGCCTAGCATTGATCAGCTCCAGCAATGGTGGCATTTTTTGGGTCATGGACTTGTCTGATAAGATTTATGTGTTTGGCTGTAACGTCCCCAGTGACCGAACCTGCTAACTTTTCTTTGCTGCAATCTGACAGCATACTCTGAACTTATTCTACATCGCATCTTATTCCCAACATACTACATTGTTTTCTTGCTTACTGGTGGAGAGCTATATGTTTGTAGGCAACAAAACACATCTAATCATTATCAATTTTAAATTGACGAGGCTCATGCAAAAAATACATGGCTAAATAAGGCAGTTTTTCATAATTTTACGCAGATACTGTAAGCACAGACCATCATTTTTATTGGTTTAATCTGACTCAGATAAGTGGTTTAAGTGTGCCCTATCTCAACAGCAACTGAAGAAAAAAAAAAATGCCAAAGTCAACATAAAATGTGATCACACATAACTAAATTACCCAGAGAGCTAAATGGATAAAGAGACACTGAGACGTTGTTCTTTTTATTGTCTACGCCTCTAATAGTAATACTAATTGTTGCTAAATGATGTGTGTGACAGAACAAACGAGCAATGTATTGTTATTAAGCTCCATGTGTTTGTGTTTGAGTAGGTCACTGCTGACAGTAATTCTCACCTCTCTGAGCAGTGCTAATGCTATCTAGTGTGTTTTAACTGCAGTTGAGAGTACTTGAACTCAGACCAATCTCTTTGTTACAGTACAAAAGTACAATTAAGCCTAGCAGAAGCATTTTTCCCCTCATTTATTCATTTAATGTGAATAATCTGACTCCTTTTTCTGGCGTGCCTGATCATAGGAGCTTGTTAAGTTAAGACCCTGGAAAAGGCTCTGAATTTTTGGGTAAATAGTTTTTCATATTTCATTTCATATTTCATCAAGATATAGTGTTTTTTGTTGTACATTCCATCACTACTTTTAATTCAATATAGTGATTAAATAAATGTATAAATAAATAAATATGAAAAGAGTTTGTAAATAAAGAAGTTTAAAATGGATTTATGGGAAGAGGCCCAACAAATAAAAATTATAATTATTATTATATTAAAAATTAACACAATATGTATTTTTTGCCGCTAGAGGTTGCTTATTCAAAACAAAAGCGTAGCTTGATGACACCTTGATTTCGTGGAATCATGGAAGGTGTTGTCTTCACGTCTACAACCAGTGGAAAAGAATCCGACAGGACTCGGGCAGAAATCATATTCATGGATGAGCTAATGTATTAAAGATTTATTAACATTACTGTAGTATGAAGCAGGGTGTGACTGAAAGCCATTGGAGCGCAACGAGGCCCCTGGAGCGAATGCTAATGAGAGACAAGCGCGACACAAGACACGGATCGAGAGCAGTGAAGCTTTTATTATGCTGCAGACGACCACTTCCACTTCTTCCGGTCAAGTGTATTAGATACATATGTATGTTGAAAGCTGCTATAATTGTGCTCTGTGCATTCGTTCGGGCGGCTACTATGAGACACTTGTTGCACACTGCAGTATGCTCGATCTTATTAGGCATGGTAAGACCTAATACTCATGGAAAATCAAAAAAACGAGATTTAAACAGTAAGACTTACTGTGTTGAGCTATATAACATGATTAGTTTTCTGTCGATTAATGTATCTAGTTGCTCATCTGTCAAATAAAACATAATATATTAAAGCGTCTCTAGTGTTTCCATGGTTTCTACAAAATAAAACCGGAAACCGAGGATAACGTGGGTATGATGTTACTAATAGGGGACACAATGACAGGGTCCGTGTCCTGGTTAAAATTACTTATTTTTCTGGATTTAAACATTCTTGGAAATATTTGGGATAATGTAAGTACACAAGTCAACAAAATATGTAACATTGTTCTAGTGTTTTCAGGATATTTTAGTCCAAAAATGTTACATATTGTGCCTTTAAATAAAAAAAATATAGCATATGCAAATAAATTAATCAAATTACATATATCAAAAAAAGAATAAATTATATATATATATATATATATATATATATATATATATATATAACATATTGCTGTCTAGTCTGTTTGAGTTCTGTTAATCACCATATGTCTAATTAGTTAAGTCTTGTCAGCTGTCCTCGTTTTAGTCCTCGTCATCTGTGAATTTAAGTTCCTGCCTATTGTTGGTTCATTGGTTTGTTGTTGTCTGTGCTTATGCAGACTGTGACTTATATTTCCTGTTACTTCGAGTTTAATTGAATCTATCTGTTTTGGAACCTCCATCTTCGTCTCCTGTCTGACCACCGAGCGTTACACTGCCCACTCTTATTCTGATTTGGCAATTTTTTCTTTTTTTTTCAAATTCAGAATAAAAAAACGATTATAATATTTTACACCATTGTTATTATTATTTAATAATTAAAAAAAATTACTAAGCTAAATCTACAAGCCAAATTATAATATATAAAACCATCTTACATATACATATTGTGAGCTGTGCATAATTTATCTTTCTTGGCTCAGGTATCAGGGATGGAGAGATTGGTCCATTATCGAGCAGATAGATCCTTGCTTTGGATGGCCTCCTCTTCAAGAGTGACCTATTGGGTCTAGGAGCCCATTTCCTCTCTTCTGTTGCCTGGCAACAGGCCATAAAGTACCGTGGTTCGTGCGTGTGCAGGTCCAGTCAAAGCATGTATTGATGGAGGAAGAGACAAGGCCGATAGGGCTTTAATTGTAGATCTAGTCTCTCTCAAGGGAAGCGGAGGCATAGACCCACCTCTGCTGTATTCATTAGCCACAGCAAAAGGCCCTCACTTTGCATATTGACATTTTGATAAATGCTCCTGATCTGTAAAAGCAGTGTTATGAAAGCCCTGTTCTACCAACTAGGCCCACTGCCTAAGGCAAAGGCTGGCTTTTGTTTCCTATTCGGCTTGAAAAGGTAAGTTGAGAGCAGCTGCTCTCTCAGGTTAGCATCAGGAGCTAACAACAGCAACTGCAACTGTTCTGCACCACTAGCATCTCCAAACAGAAGTGCAAAAATAACAGAGATCCCCGCACACAAACTCACACTATCGACCACTGTTGACCATATGAACCAATGGTCATGTGAATAAGGATAGTGTACAAATGAATAAGGATAGTGCATAGTGCATTAAATACAAAGTTCTGTCATGAAACTCTAGATGGCACAGGCTAATAGGTCCTTTAACTCAACCTGCTCGTAATCTCGTCATTATCTACTGGACACAGATGATATACCTTCAAATACATAAGTAACACTGCCTTCGCAGTGCAGCACGCTTTCAGAAACCCTTCAGCTTCCCCAGTTCCACCTGTATAGATCTGCTATGGGTAATTCATGTACGCTATATTGTACAGCAGTAGCATGTCTTACTTGCTCACAGCAGCATGTTGTGTCTGTATCGGCAGTAAGTCCCGTTCATGCTCTGCAGCAGCAACAGCAGCAATAAAAGCAGCAGCAGCGTAACAGATCTATCCCACCAAGACCAAACATATCAACATTGTCATACCCATTACCACTGCAAAACACTCCGAGAGTTGTCATGACAGAATTCATGTTTATTTTATACTGAAATGCTTAGCAATACACTTGAAACAGAGATATTCACAGATGGTCACATTCACTTCCATTGTAAATGCCTCACTGTGACCCAGATTTGTTATTTTTTACATTTTCTGGTAATCAACATTATGCCACAACTGCTGTGGATTGAGCTTAACTTGAACAGAACACAGAATATTTCTTTAATGTAGTAAATCCATAGACAGGAATTCAACTCAGATTTGCTGAGTCACTTTCTGCTGGCTTCTGCCATGACAAGTCTAGTTCAAATATGTTTCTCAAGGTTTCATGACACTTAGTAAACAAACCCATATGCTTCAGGGACTCTGTTAGTGAGGCTACATTGAAAAGCAAGTGGATTTCAGGAACAACTACATCACGTGTTACGCCGGATCTCTAAGGATACATTCCTTCAAAGAGCAAATGAGAAATGAAAGTCTACCGCTGAGACCCAATGAATGCATAATGCTGTATCATTATTTACACAGTCCGTTCTGAATAACCAAGATAGCGCAAAGCCTCTGAAAACCTTGTTTCAACTGCTCTTAACTTGGTCTCCATCCATTAACCATGAGCAAAAACTTATGGAAGCAACAAAGAGAGGAAGCTCTCCAAATCTCATCAAATGTACTAGTAGATTGCCGGTTGAGAAGAATCCATAAAGAGTAAATAGCCTATCATTAAATTAGATAGAAAAATAATACTTGTGCCACTCAACAATACAATACAGCTTTAGATACAAATTGAACCGCGCAAATGTGTAATCACCTGTATCATCCGAAAGAACTGCAGTCAGATGTCTGTTATGTGCATTTTCGTGCATGCAAGCTTCCATGCGGAGATAAAAAGAGGACCTCTATTCCCAGGAAGGAAGGGGATGAGACCAACAAACAAGATTTCACTTTGATATGTGTTCACAGAAATACATGCACGCAATTAAGACCTAGAATTACAAACAAGGCCACCTTAGAGAGCAGGAACCGCTCTACTAATTACAAATGTACAGCTAATAGGTTAAGTACACTATGTCTCCGACATTATTGTAGGTGAAAAATAAATATTTTTAGTAGGCTTGTTGCTGATTAATAATTTGAGGTTATTCAGTTTACGTTTGTGTAGTGCTTTTAACAATACACACATTCAAAGTGGCTTTACAAAAAATGCAATATATTCAGGCTCTAATGAACGGGAAATCTAGCATTACATCAGGATATGATTGGCCTTCTATCAATGTTCATACTGAAGCAAAAACATCTACTAAACCTACATGAGTAATTGACAAACAAATCAAGCTCAAGTAAAATATAAGGCTACCACCATTAATGAAAAGATTAATGAATTACATTTTTTGTTTTTTTTTGTTAAATGGTGCATTCAATTCATGTCGGAAAGATTGTATTGCATAAGAATGTCACCATAAAGTCAAAAATACGAGTGGGAAGCTCAGGATTTGTTTTAAGCCTCGAGTTTAGGTGTTGGGGGGGGGGGGGGGGGGTCAGTGAGAAACATGGCAGAATCTCCACAATGCTCCAGATGCACAGTTTTTGTTCTTCATCATCCAGAAGTAAAGTTTAAAAACCTTGCTGTATTTTTGTGCATTGTACCTGACGTCGTAAACACGACTTCCAAATCGCAAATACGAACTTCCCAGGAGGACTTGCACATACCGAAAGTCCAAAGGGCCAAAATTGCCGATAGTTGAGGAACGACCTTCAATAAAAGTCTTGTTGTATGTATTCCAGTTGTGTGGAAGTAAAATACCACTAATATATCCTAAACTTCAAGAAATGTTTATAGCAAAGAAAAAAAGCTTTTGACCAAGTAAGCCTCTTTTCCTGAGAGCTTCAAAGACTTCTGTTCAGCTAATGAGAGAGGGGGATGACTAATGGCATCGCTCAACATATGGGCGTTGACGTTCTCAGTCAAGGGTTTTCCTGGCATTCCGGGATACCGCAAGCAGCGAGATTCTGCTCTATTCTAAGACTGAAAGATTTTGGGTTGTATCCAACTGGAATGGCTGAGAATGGAAGCTACCGCATGAGTGACTTTCGACAGCTGCTGGGCTTCAGAATACCAGCCACACAGTTCAGCACTTCTTCACAAGACTAAACAATCTTCATCTGAAAGTCACATGTCACAAATACAAATCCAATCATTGATTCCTCTTCTACAGTCTATTATGATTCAGCCATGTGTCACAGTCTCGCAACAGTGACACTTCCAGCTAAACAAAACAGATGCCCCACCACTGACGTTAAAGGAAAAGATTCATGTGATTATTTCAATAAAATCCTTTGCTTTTGAAATGACTAGAGCTGGATGGTATGACTAAAATCATGCTGAGTACTATTATTTCCCGATAACAGTATATATTTGATATATTGATGAAAAATATATCTCATTTTTAGACAGTGTATACTACAGAAGTATGTATTACTTATTTAAGAAATTAAAGCATTAAGTAAATATTTTTAATAATCCAGAATAAATACTTTATAAATTAAAACTAGCAGTAGTATATCATTTGCTTATTTTCTTTTCTTTTCTTTCTTTCTTTTTTTAAATAGAACTAAATAAACAATAAATCTAAGATGAATAAGCATAGCATCAGTACAAAAAATAGCTAAAATAGAGGATATTTAATTTTTTTTTGTATTTTAAAGTTTAAATTAGTTTCAAATTAAATGGATAATGTGACAGTAAAAAGTTTTAACACTTTAAGAACCCTTTCTCTTGAAGAGCACGTTACCTTTAAGAGTGCATGTTGCTGTGCACGTGTACAGTATAATGTAAGAAACCATTATTAATTTTGCTTTGAAATGTGCACTAAACTCAACAATAATACCAAACTATTCAGACCCACTGGTTATGTGAGTGAGGTCTTTTAGTTTTTCAAGGACTAGTTAAGTCTCTCTTCTATTATCAAAAGAACTTATTTTTTCTTTTTCAAACCCTAGTTTTCTTTTTCTATAGCACATTTCAAAAGCAACATTTATCCATTTTGTACATTATCATGCCTTCAATATTATTATCATTATTTTCAGTTATAATTTCTTCTGTCGCACAGTGTATCTGTCATGCCAGCCCTATGCCCTAAACTGAATCTCTTTCATCCTTCAATTGCAGATGCATTCAATATAAATATAGATACATATTAATATAATATAAATATTACAGAGTAAATATATATAACAGAGTAAACACAGACAGCTTGAATCTGGGCATGAAGTGTTATATTTTTTTGTCCAGAACAAATGATAACTGAGGGATCAACACATGTTGGTTCAAACCCACAACCTACAACCTTATGTTTACCTGGCCAGACATCCGACATGTTTTGACTGACTCATTGTGTGTCTAGAACACCGCAGAGTACAGGAGCAATATAATCATCAAGCAGCATTATATTCCTTCTGCCTCCCTCATGCACCACAGGATTACAGCTGACATTTAAGGGAAGTATTAAAAAGTCTGCCTCCTCACTTTCTATTTTCCTTTGTGCCTGAGATTTGTGGAGCTCTCCGTTAGTGGTCGGATAAGCAGCATCTCAAACTTCCTCTGCAGCACTCCACTCCGTGATTTGTGGGGTCGCTCCTCAGAATGATTGCTTCCGTCGGTCTAGCCCAGATGTCATCAATCAGTGGCAGTGAATGTGGAGAGTGAGTACTTTGGCAGATGCCCATGTCATTAAAAGGTGAAGAGAGCAGTGCTCCTGCTGCAAGTGAAAGGCGACTGTAGGTGTGCTCCATGTTTACATTTGGGCCTCCGGAAATTTTTGCTTTCTATCCACCACATTCCTTCAGTCCTGAAGTGCCTCCACTAAGGCTCTTCCCTGATGGGTTTCAAATCATAATAGAGAAAGAATGGGCCACTTGTTCGAACTCTGCTGTCCAAGGGGGTCTATCATCCACAAGTTTTGTAGGTGTTCTGGTAGGCTTAAAGGGATAGTTCACCAATAAATGAAAATGCTGTCATCATTTACTCAGCCTCATGTTGTTACAAACCTGTATAACTTTCTTTCTTTTGCGGAACACAAAGACATTTTGAAGAATGATTTTAATCTATAAAATGAAAGTCGTTTGTCCAAAATACTGGAACCCTGATATGGATAAAAATGTACTTTTGTGTTGCACAGAAGAAAGCAAGCCATACAGGCTGAGAACAACATGAAGGTGAGTAGTTGATGACATTTTTAATTTTTCAGGTGAACAATGCATTTAAATGTAATCATTTAGGCACAATCGTTCTAAATAAAAGAAATATGAGTTTGTTTAGTGTTTACAGTTTGCTCAAATAAATGTATACAGTTCTTCAGAATGGGACACTGAAGAAAACAAATCTTTGCTTACTAAGCGGTTGATGAGCCCCTGCAGGTTCTTTGCTTTTCATTAAGCGCAAGACCGTTGCTGTGCAATTTTCTGAACGAATTGCTGTAAACAAACTCCGTCAGATAAAACCATTACCAAAGGCCATGGCAGTATGAAAAGACTCACAAATTGGTCGCGGAAATGAGAAAATATTAACAGTATTGATATCAGAACCTCTCAATGTTCTTGAATCATGTTGCCTTCAGTCTTGTAAGGTGATTGTTATCCAAATCAACAGTTATCTGAAGGTTAAGACGTATGCGGATGGAATTGTGTGGGCAGAAACAATAAGAACATAGTCAAATGTGTCGCCTTTGAATCTTTTTTTTTTTTTTTACAGTTCGACTTTTTCAGAAGAAGCTGCTTAATTACTATCTCACAGCAAACACATTGAGCAGTTTTTTCTTGGACTAGGAAATAGGTGCCACAGGCTTTTGTTGTTCTGCGTAAAATGGATTTGAGAGCTGTTTATTTGCGGCAGACATGCCAGTCGCAGCCCCAAAGCTTTTCTGTTGCTGATAAGGATACACAAACCTGTAGACCTCAACTGATTTGGGTACTAGACAGCCTTGAGACTGCCACCATAAAACAGGCACAGGCACAGGCACAAAAAACATGCAGAGGTTTACAAAACAAACTATGATATCTTCAGTCTCCATATTAAAACATACAGATGTCAATAATAATGTCGAGCATTATATATATATATATGGTATATATATCATTTGTTTTGATATTTTGTTTTGAATCAAACTCGGGTCCAAACGCTTTGGAGGGCAGTGCATGTCTTCACAATAGTACGTTTTCATTTGCTTCTACACTAACTTAGTTATTTAGATGGGTGCACTACTTTTCACTCAACCCTAGTCTAGATCAGACAGCTCAGTGAGTGAAAGCGTTCTAGCGGGGTCGAATTGAAATAGATGGTCCGTCTGTGAGGCATTATCATGGATATGCTAGTCAGCCAACAAGTCAAGAAGAGATCCCTCCATATTTAATCTTGTCACTGATCTCTTAGAAAGACATTTTTCATCTCCCTTTTGAAATAAATTGAACAGAGCGGTGCCCTTTGTGCGACGGTTTGGAGAACTGATAAAATCGAGGACATTTGGAGAGCATTTAATGCCACTATTGAAAAATGCACACCACCGTAAATGATATAAAAGTGGAGAGCAAATTATATTTGACTAATAGTCCACGAGCGATGGCTGCATGCTGCCTGATTATTCCTATGGCTTTCCAGTGTCTCTACATAGTTAGAGGTTGCATCGGTTAAGTTACAGTAATGATCAGAGCACTAAAATGGCAAGATTTTTAAATTACGTGCAAATTAACTCAGGCGACCACTGCGAGCAACTTGCATATTTTCTAATCTAATTTGAGGGTGTCTGGTGACAATCAAAATGGATAATTGCGTTGATTGCACTCACAGTTATGAAGTTCATTTAGCTTGATTTCCCACCATGGCCATTAAAATGACAACAACCCAAAGACAACAGAGTCATCACTCCAGTTGGTTTACCCACCACGAGTGACAAACAACATGTTAATGGGCGGATCTACACCCTGAGAATTTCTCACCGTAAGCATGAGCTTTTCGGCTTTGAATCCTGGATGAGATTGAGCGAGCGCACGAAACTGTTAACAAACCACCTAATCACCTATGTGACAACAAAGCACCATCAGTCCCGACAGGAGCACCAATTGGGTCTGAGACAGCTGAGATGTACCATTTGTCACATTCTTAAACTTAATGAGGCTGTAAAAGTATTGAAAATGTGCAAGCCGTAAATTGTACCCATGCCTCATTACTATCAATAGAAAACGCTACTACAGACTGTCTTTTACGCTGTATCATAAACAGGTTTGACAGAAGGCAGTCCGGGAGACCATATAACTGAGCTAAAAAGCCTTTGGTTTGTTTTGTGTGCTGGTTTGATCCATAATTTTTTACTATTTTTCTTCTGGCTGGTGCGGCAATCTCCATATAAATGGATCAAACGTTACCTGTATGAACCACAGCATAACAACTTGTTCGTGCCCGACCATCTGAATTCACAGATTACCGCAGAATAACTGGGTACTGGGGGAATCTGCCATTTGCAATGACCTTATGATTTTCTCACCATTACTGTGGCAGATTATTGCATCTGCATTTATTGCAGCTATTTGTGCCACCAAGCCCTATCTAAAAGCTTATCTTTCCTTGTGAAGGAGTGTAATCATGATCAGATTTATCATGTCAAGGAGGGAAGCTAGCATCACGAAATCCAGGCACATGTATTCAGTATATGCTTCCATAAAGGCTCCCTGTTATCACTATCAAAGATGCACAGTAAAGGCAGAGCAATAGATTGTTTGTATTCAGGGGTTTGTGCATTATATATTGCTTCCTCCGATCACTGAATCAATCAGTGAATCAATCAATCAATCAGTCAATAAATTAATCAATCAGCGAATCAACCAATCAATCAATCAATCAATCAATCAATCAGTTAACCAATCAGTTAATCAATCAATCAGTTAACCAATCAGTCAATCAATCAATCAGTGAATCTATCTATCTATCTATCTAAACTTTACAACAACATATACAAGACTACATGATATATGTATTTTTTAAATGGTTAAAATATTAAAATACATGTCAAGAGAAGCTGCCATTTAACTTGGCTCATTAAATGAATAAGTATTGTACTGTATATACGTTGGATTTTGTGAAAAACATTTAGAATTTTAAATAAGAAATAGTATATAATAATAAATAATGTTTACATGTTAGCATGTATTTTTAAATGGTTAAAAATATAAGATTACATAATTGGTTGCTGTGATGTGCAGCTGAAATTTAGTTTGGCTTCTTTAATAAATAAATAAATATGCATCATGTAGTTTTAAACAAACACATGAAGTATAGTATTTTTAACAAAAAAAGAATTATATAATAATTATAATTCTTGTATCATCACATGAAAAAGAATGGGTCACTTTTTACCATTTAACTTAATGATGATATATAAATTGTTGGGGAGCTAGATTCAAAAATCTAAGGGGACACTTACTCCCTTCAGTTTTGAAAAGGTGTGACAATTCTGTTTGTATTTTTCACTCCAACTCCTGTGACTCTCTGGAGGGACTGACGGGATGCTATCACGTGACAACCGGAGAAGAGAGGGTGCCAGATCGCTCAGCGAGCAGATGTCGAAAAATCCTCACCGACATTTCCTAATCTCCTCTCAGAAGACATTTCACATTCTAAAATCCATATACGTTTATTAGCATTATCCATGTTCCAACCCTGTGTTGGAATAAATGTGTCTAATGATGGCGTGTTGATGACAGGCAGGGGGGACGTAATGAGAGAATCTCTGAATACAGACAGAAAAGAACTGCTTGTTAGTGAGGTGCAGGATTTGTGCTTGTTAAATAATGGATGCTATAAGAAGGTAGGAGGAGAGAAAGGGCCTCCTGACAACAGCTGCAGACACACAAAACTGTTTACGTGGTGTCATGCCCTTGAAATTGGAGGACGACAGGAGTAGGCGTAGCCAAGACTGGCTCCATGGACTGAACATGTTCTCTGATGAACAGCCAACTATATTTGGCAGTTAAATGTGACTTCAGACTTGTCATGAGTAATGGCATTGAGTTCGCCTTTCTGTCAATAAAATAAAGGGCAATAAAACACACTACTGTTTAAAATGCATTTAATTCTGTTTGCCGCCCTGTGTGTTAATATCCTAGTCGTACTGTGTCTCATATTGAGAGCTTAGTTCAGAGAACACATTAATACTCTGGAAAAATATCAGTTTCCATTGCACATCTGTAGGGGGCATTAAATATACAAAGCCTTTCAGTGCCTGACAGGCTGATCAGCCTTACAGACTCATAAGGGTTTGGCTAAGGAGGTCTATTACAGGGGTTGTCAACCTTTTGGGACAAACGCCCCCCCCCCCCCTTATCTAATTACACTCGTGAAAACCCCTGATCTATTATACCTGGAGAGTTTTGTTATCTTTCCACATAAAAATTTAATAATGGCTGGCTGATGGTTAATGGCATCACAGGAACGCATGCAATTGTACATCCTTAACCAGAGATTATTCTGAGATCCAAATGTCCATGCCAAGCTTTTAAGAGTATATATACAATAAATAATTTGAACAATGTTAATAAAACTAAATAAAAATAACTTCAATAAAATTCTTGTAAAACAAATACAAACATTGAAAGAAAAAAACATTCTGGAAAATGTAATGTTCATTTAAAATTGAAATGGTAATCAATTTTGGAATCAACTAATGGCAGTTACTGCACCTTTTTCACAAAAGAAGAAGAAACTGGTTATAATAATCAATAAAGAGTGTGAGTGTTCATCCTTTCTTCAGAGTTTTGTCTTCAGGAAGGCCAATAGCATCATCTACTTTCCCGGCTACCAGTTTGAATTGATGCCCTCTGGATGGCGTTTTAGAGCATTGAACCGTGAACTGAAAGATCAGGCAACTCTTTAATTCCCACAGCAATTACGATACTGAATCTGGAGGACGGACAGAAGGTGGTTTTGATCTGTTTCACCCACATCTATTTCTTTATCTCTGTTTCAATTACTTAAATGTGTAGTAAATTTGTGGTTTTAATCAGGTTAATGTCATATTTTACATATTTTTATGCATTTATCTATGGTGTCTTCTGTTCTTCTTCCTGCAAATCAAATTTCCCTATAGGATAATAAAATTTGACATCAGGCACAAACCTCAGTGTCTTCCTCGTATGGGTTAAAAGCTTAGAAATAAGGATTTCATTGCCATCATTCTGGGTAGAGTCACATGACTTGGGGTCTAAACCCCACCTCCATTTTCCAGACACCGACTATTATTTGGCTGCATGTGAGCTATTTCCATCCTCAGACCCTGGAAGAAATATCTGAGCTGAGCTGTGAAGTTAGATATTCCAGTTCCAGGCCTGATTTTTGTGACCCGTGTAGTACAAACACTAAGATGTCACCTCTGATATACACACATCATCACACATTCTCATACAAACACCTTCTCAGAAAGCACAAACCTTCCTACCAACAAAATTGTTGCTCTATATTGGCCACCACTCCACTTGGTCCTCCAGCAAGATTACTTCATTACCACAGGAGCCCCTAAGGGAGGATAATTTATCAAACAATAGCATGCTGATGATAAGAACAGATGGCGTCATTTAGAAAGAAAAGACCATCAGATGTCACACACTCACCGATTGTCTGGCAAGCCCTGAGATGTCTCTGTGCAGTCATGGATGTCATCCAAGGGCAGAGACCCATGTAAACAAGACGCCATGATTATCATTTCATCCCGGGTAAGTAATAGTGAGACTGGGATTTGAGCATTTTAATGGAGAGCTTTGGAAATTGGGCCAGTGAAAAGCTTATTTAGAAGAACACAGGCTGGGTGCAGAGGTGAAGAAATGTGCCGGTCCAGATTGAGTCTGTCAGTCAAACGTCTCGGCCTCAAAGGGAACAGGGTTTGAGTTTAGCAGGAAGAGAGCCCAGAAGCTAAAATTGTCCCCGGATTCAGTAATCCATTTAAGAGTGAAGACTTCTGATTTATGTGTTTAGAGATATGGGCTGACTATGTTGAATTCCTCATGCTGTTAACCTCCCTGGATAGAAGAGGAAATTCAGATAGGGGGAGCAGGAGCAGGATGAGACGAGAGGGAGTGGACGCAAAAGAAAAAGAGGGAGAGGAATAGGGAGAGAAGGAAGAAAATAAAATGGCAGGACGGTAGCATTCAGCTCAGTTCTGAGTGTTGGTCTTTGAAATGAGTGTTCCAATGCCGCACTCAAAAAGAGACAAATGACACAAGTTAGTCTCCATGAAGACGCGGCGGATTTAACATTCACAGAGCTTGAGTGGAATAAAAAAGAAAGAGATGAAAAAGCCTGAACAGTTCTCCAAGTGGCAGGAGGAATATTTTCTTCATTTATTTTACTAACTGAATACAAGAGACAACATCCGTCACCTATAGGGACTATTTAGTGGGCTGAACATCTTGTCGATTTAAAAAAGCCCTGAATTTTCCAGTCATTCATGATTTCTGCATAAGTAGTTTCAGAGACTACTGGCTCAATCTCACATTTATTACATTTATTACATTTCACCTTTTCCTGACCTTTAAATAATCACTAAAATTTCTAGGTGGGAACTCTGTGAAGGGACGTTCACATAGGATGTGTTCTTCAAAAACAACTTGATGCAGCACAATGGAATAGAAAAGAATAGAGGGGTCTCAATATATGTTTCTATGATTATACCTGAAACCCTAATGCTCAAAATAATCAATTAGTTTGAGTAGGACAAACTTTAATTAAACAAATTACTTCAGTCAAATTAACTTTTATGAAATTTAGCATTTAGCACACATTTAGCACTTTCTTTTTCTTTCAAGTTCACAAATTTATATGATTTAAGTAAACTAAACTGTTTCAATGCTTTGAGTTTTATGAACTTATTTCTTTTAATTTAGATGAACTTAAAGTTTAACTGAAACTATAGGGATTTCTTTTCCCCAGCATGCTTTGCCCATGACACTTGAAAGGGAGAATAAATGTTAAAATTAAGTGTTATATAATGTTTTTTGTGCAAGATTAATGTTAAGTGGGAGATTTAGTTGTGATTAATGTTTTGTTATGCTAATTTAGAAGAGTTTATGTTAATATGGGTTTTTGGAGAGTTATGGTGACAAGTGGTGCATGGGCTTTGTTTGAGAGCAAGTAAGTTAAATGCTTTATATTGCTGCTCTCTTCAGCAAGTGCTAGAACATGTTATTGTTAACATGTTAACAAATTAGCAAGTTAGCCTTTTCTGAATTAGCTAGCTATATAGCTAGCTAGTTGTACACTAATAAAATATTTACATTGGTTTACATGATTACAGGTTACAGTACTCAAACATTTCAAGTTAAGAACAATTAAAATGTATGAGTACAAAATAAAAATATGCCCACTTAAACTTTGAATTTCTTAACTTAATAAATTTGAGGCAACTCATTGCCTCATATTTTTGGACTTTTGCCAACTTATTCATGTTTACAGTGTAACACTTGTGGCATAAGATGCTAAAAAAAACTTAACAGCGGCGCTTTAAAGAGGATGATTTTAAATGCGCATAGAAAGCGGGGGGAAAAACACTAACAAAAATATCACTAGAAATGTGCAAGGAAATCAGGACACAAACCTAATCATCAATGAAACTACATTAAATCTATAGATACAGGTATAAAAACAACAATAACAAAAGGATAAAAATAGAAGCAAACTAAACTTCTGAAAAGAAATCTAGCCCAACTGTTGCCGAAAGTCACAAATAGTGTTGAAAAAGAATGCAACCATTTCAAGAGTTCAGAGAAAGTTTGTATACAAGGTTTTCTTTTTTCTCTTGTTTACGTTAGCAAGTTTGTCATCCAGCATCTGTTGCTAATCAGAAGTGAGTTCCCAAAACATGCCGTTTCTCCAGATCCTTTATTGTGCTGAATATTTGTGGTTGCTGAATCTAGGGCTTTCAGTGTAATGTGTTGAAAAGAGGTTTCTCGCTGGCAGACACAGGCAAAGACTTCTGCTGTGACTTTTCTTTGCCCTCGGCATTGTCATGGTAACAAAGAGCCCATGGGGCAGTTTTTATGCTCCTGCCTACTGGTGTCTCCAAGCTAGGGAACAGTGGGGGGACAGCTATCCTATAGACATGCATATGAAACAAAGCACACATATCCTACAAACTTTTATCAAACACCTCTTTCTCTCTGCAACTGGAACTTTTCATTGGTCCCAAACCAAGTCACTGCACACACCTAGATCAAACCCTCTCATCATCCTTTCATCTGCCCCAGACAGCTTTCACAGTCCAAAATATGTTTCCCATTTCTATTCAAAATAAACAAAGGATGATGGAAATACTGACTGCTATGTGGCTGGATGATATGCCACATCCTGACTAAAGCATTGTGCTTATATGACATACAGGAAAAGTGCAATGCTGACAGGAGAGCACTAGCCTCCCATTTTAGCCAGCGTCTTCAGAATGCATAATTATGAACTGAATACAAAGAAACATCAACCAGGATATAAATATACATCATTCTTAAATAAGATATTTGTGGGTGGCTCCTGAGAGTATGTTTGATGGCGCAGTGACTTCCATAACAGTCATTTGGCATGAGTCACACTACACTGGTCATGAAACAAAGGTTTTTTTGTTTTATTTTAATTATTATTTTACCAGTAAAGTCATTTTAAACCATATTACATTGAACTCACACCACAAGCTCACATAATATAGCAGATTCAGATTCATAGCAGTCCTGGACACAAGGCAGTGCTTGTGTGTGCAGATTACAAGGTCCATGAGATACAAGGAGCTTTGAGTATCAGAAACGCTCCTGGAAGTCCATTCAACGCGAGCTGAAGTAAAAAGGTCATCTTTTATGACAAGGGTGTCTTCATTCTGCTAGCATTTACGTATATAGGAACCAGTTTAAAGAGCAGAGCTTGTGCCATTTACTTGATAATACTGCACATCCTACTCTCTCTCTCTCTCTCTCTCTTCTTCCTATATATGCTAAATTTAACCCCTTTTCATGGGTATATGGAGCAATCCCCTATTCCCAAAACCATTTATTCAACTCTGTGCCTGTCAGGAATTTCTTTGGGTCAGAACTGTTGCCGTGACAACGTTCTACACCAATTAGATTAACCTGCATATGTTTAAAAAAGGGTGAAAAAGAGGTGTATAGTTTGTTTTTAAATTCCCTCCAGATGAAATATTCCCCATCACTGTAAATTAGAAAAAAGAAAAGAAAAGATTCACTTGTTTGTTTTTGTTTTCAAGTTTCTTTGCCATAAACCAAGAACTCTGCACACGCGCCAAGCGGCTCTTCTCTTTGATCCACAAAGAAGTAGGGTCTGTTTCCTCAAAGAGCTATATGAAAAAGAAAACTGAAAAAATGAGAGACATAACACATCTTTACCCTCAGAGACACATGCATTGATATTGCTGATGTGTTATTTTGGCCCCCTTGAACGTGTAAATAGAAGTCACTGGTTATAAAAACTATAATAGATCATAATATAAAGAAAAGTCCTATTATTTGAATGACAAAAAGTTCTGCCCCCAAAAAACGGCATTTCCCCCCCTGTAACATCAATTAAGAAATATCACTATTTTTTTGCAGCTGTATTAAAAAACAACAACACATTATTAATTAAATAAAAAATAAAATATAATAGGTTAAAAATATTTTCTGCAAACTTATTGTATTTCACTGCTGCTATGTGTAATTTTGACCCATATTTACTGTAAAATAAACTGTATTGTAATAAACTATAAAATTATTGTGATTCTAATGGTAAAACACAGTAAAAATGATATTGTGAAAAACTGTTAATTGGTTAAAGTTTCTGTACTATAAACGGTAAATAACTGTAATTGATCTAACATACATTTAATGTAATTTTACAGTAAACAACCATTACATGTACAGTTTTGGAAATGAAAAAGAACAAATAATTGTATAGTTTGCTAATTTTTTTAGTTAAAAAAAAAAAGTAAGTTGACATTGCCAGAATTCCCTGCATGACACTTACATTTGACGTATTTTCTTTGAAATAACTATGTTTCTTCGTAGTTTTTCTAAGTTTTATAAATAGTTATGTACATCTTCTGTTTGCAGAAGGGAGCTAAAATATTACTGTGCCCTGTCTCTAACCTCAGATCTGGGGTTGGTTTGTCTTGGTTTTCATCCTGTCAATGAACGTGACAGGCAGTCTCCAACTGCCGATACATTCTTCATGAGGCACAAAAACAGATAAGCTGTATTTTTATTTATTTATTTGTTATGTTTTGTTACAAAGGACTGGTGGAATCATAGATAAGTTTCTTTGTACTGTAACTGAAAGCTCAAGATGAAAAAAAAAAAAAAAGACAAGGTGTACCAGCAATTCTCCATCCAAAACTGTTTTTTATGATTAGAAGGTACAAACCTAGTCAAATCATTCAAATATCCCCCAATTCTATTTTTTTTTTCATCTGCTCTCCAATCAGAAACCATTTTAGCTCTGTTTACTCTTCTTGCAATCTCAGAGAATGTAAAAAAAGTCAGCCTATAGTTGGAGAAATACTATATGATATTGCAAAACAGGCATCTCATCTGTCTCGAAGAGAACAGTTTGTACTCTGTGATGAGCTCCAGGCCCACTGGCTTTTATTTTTATGATTATGGTCTGATGAGTAGAAAACAGAAGCTACTATGGCTGCCAAAATCACTCTCGAGCACACTTAAAACTTTTGTTGCATATTGAGCGACTGTCAATTCAAGCAAATATATCTGAGCCAAGGTAGGAGATGCATTGTACTGGGGTGGTTTGGTCTCCAAACCGTCTTATAGTGTTGCCAGCAGTCTAAAAATCCTAATTGATTTTCTCGGAGTAATTTTCCAGGAGTGCTAATTCCTCTGTTGCCATAGAGGCATTTTTGGATATTGCCTCTTCTCTGCGTAGCCTGATCTAGGAGACACCTTACATGCCACATGAGGCCCTTGCAATTCTAAACAGATTATCCTGACAAATCACAAACACACACACACACAGACATAGACATATGGCCCAACCTAGCACGAAGAGCTGTCAATCACAGCATTTCAGACAGTAGGCGCACAGCCAACCTCGTGCACACGTGCATGCCATCTGTTTTTAATATCTCTACCTCTTTTGTATTTTTTTCACGGCTCGGAGGTCGGTTTGCCCTCGGCTGAAATGTAAGGGATAAGGTGGGGTCGGGGTGATCGAGAGAAAGCAGGAAAGGTACAACAAGAGAAGCTTTGCTCCACATGCAGTGGTTAGCTTAAAAAAAGGACCTCGCGCTGTCAGCTCGATGACAGAGTGGCTGCTGTGACGGTCACGCCCACCGACCCCCACCCATCCTCATCCCATCCGTCCCTGCCGGAACGTTTCTATGGCAACACCCCCCCCCACCCCCTCCCAATTCCCTCCTGCGCCGTCCCTCCTGCACGCCTGTAATCCTACTCTGAATAGGATGCGAGAGCACAGCTTTGGGAAAAACAGCTTAACGTGGCGGAGGTTGAAGGCAACCAGCTGAGAGATGTCATATTCTGTTCGGCATCTCATTATTACGAAAACATTACAGCTTTGTATTTATTCTCCTGCCGTAATGTAAATGCTTGGAATCTGGAGGAGGAGACAACTGGTATTTTTACAAAAAAGCCATTTTTTAAATATTTATTTCTTGCATTTTTGCTTGTAGTATTTTCCACAATTTCATCATCTAACAAGCATCGTTTGAAGTCATGGGTATCAAGTTAATAACTGGCACCAATACGGAAAAAAAACCCGGCAAAAACAACTAGGGATTTGCTCAATGATATCAAATGATTTTTGCCACGTAAAGGCAATACTAACACCCACAGGGGTCACGTCTGGGTCAAGAGTTGCTATCGCTCCAGCTGCTACCCGAAATATCTTTCACCAAATAACCATTTATGTAATACAGATTGGAATTGTGTTCAAAGCCTACACATCAAAGGCGATCCAGGGATTCAATAAACTTCAAATGCCCTGCAGTAACTGCCTGCTGTGGTCCGTATCTGCTTATTCAGTTCAGCACCATCAGCTTCTCTTGTTTTTAAACTGACATGCACAAATGTACCTTTCATGCAGTCATGACGGTGTAGAAACCCTTTCTTAATCTGAAACTGCAAATTCAACTTGCTTTCTCATGAATTTAATGTCATTAAGATGTAAAGCTGGATTCAATCTGATGTAGTCCAATAGATGCTGAAAGGACAAGGGCATTCGAATATAAAACCCAGTACGACTTATTTTCTTCTTGTGGACCACAAAAGAAGATCATTTAAAGAATGTTTCAACTGTTGTCCATTCAATGAACATAAATGGGGTCCAAAACAACTAACTGGACAAGTGGTCAATGCCGATATCTTAGGGAGCAGGGTGGCCGATGGCCAATATATACTGTATATCATCACACTATTTAATTTAAAGATAACAGTGCACTTTATATTCTGGTAATTCTGTGTGCATTGGGAATCATATGCTCTCAAATAAAGATCTGACAATGGTCATACAGTGAACATGAGAGCAAATACATATAAGAACAATTACGACAAAGTATGAAACTGCATATAGATCAGCATACTTTGAAGTCACTCGTCTAGTGACAGTCAAACTCTCCTGTCTGCATTCAATTCACATGGCTTCGTTCATTTGCATGGACGGCCTGTCATGCACAGAGAATTTTTTCATGACATTTATTGGACACAAACAGAAAAACAAAATCTTCTTTTGTGTTCCAAATAAGAAAGCAAGTCATGCAGGACTAAAACCACAAGAATAAGTACATGTTTGGGTGAACTATCCCTCTAGTGCTGGAAACTCACTGACTGATGTCAAGACTGATGACATTACACTGTGAAAAGCTTGGAGAACATCTTAGGTTTCTCAGGCAGTACAGTAAAGGCTGACGTGTTCTAGTTACTACAACAACATTTTGCATCACGGACTGTGGGCAAACATCAACGGAAGCCATAACGCAGAAACAGAAGGCTTAAGGAGGGGAGCTTTTCGTTGGCAATGGCTTTCTCTTTACCTGACTTCAAAAACAGACACCTACTCCATCGTGAGCTGTTGCCTGAAATAGCCTAAAAAAACATAGACGCTGGAATATCCCTGCGGGCAAAACCTCGTGTTTGCATTTGAATTTCACAGTTGCAATGTGCTCTCTTTTTTGTACAGATTTTCCTAAACTCTAGATAAAGAGAGAAAATGAATGGAGGGACAAAAAGGGAGAAACAAAGAGGAGATTATAGACAGGGCTGCTATGGCAAGCATTTGGGAGATAAAGAACAAAGCGTGAGCCATATTTCCCTTCTCACATTCTCCTCTCATCTTTTCTGTTCTCTTGCATCAGAATTAATTGAGTCCTGCCTTTGTGTCAGTATAATAGTTTATTTTTTTTTCTGATGAGAGCGGGAAGACCTGACAAGTGTGTGAACAAACAGAGCCAGAGCTGAAAATGAAGTTGCTGTGTTGTTTTTGTGGCAAAGCTTTAGCACTTGTCCACCGCCAACAGGGGACTGTTTGGCAAACAGAGAAGACTGATGGTTATTTATGAATTCATGACTTTGTATGTGGCATGTTGATGAATGCCACCGAATATCCAATAATACAGTAACTGGGGCCAAGTACGCTATTCCTTCACATTAACAAAAGCATATTTTTATTTGAAGCAACTTGAAATAAGTGTGCAGTAGTGCGTAATGCGGCATTTTGTTTACCTTTCCTTGTGTGATCAGAGCAGCATTTGAATATGACACTTACTTATTCTCTTAAGTAAAAGATTGTGAGATGAAACTGAGACTTACCTTTAACCAGCCGAAGGGGGAAGATATAAATAAGGTGCAGGATCCATTAGGAGACAGAAAGCAAGAAAGAGAGAGAGAATAATTAGTGTATGAGAGCATAAAATCACTCTAACAAAGATCTTTATAAAGGTGCAGCATAAGATTCCTCCCTGTATAAAACAGTACAGGCCTTTTCACTACGTTAGAACAAGAGGAGAGTGAAAAGGCATAATTGATCAATGTGGATCGCAGGAGATGAACTCAAGGTCAGTGAGCCACAACAGCACATACTGAGATGCTGAGTGCTGAAGCTCAAAAAGCAACATTTAATACCACACCATAAATCTGCTGTTATAAGGTTCGTTTTCAACATCAACATATACACAGTATAGTGGAATCAGTAAGACATGATCCCACAGTTGAGTTTACAATAGTAATATGAAACTAGAAAAGTGTTGATAAGGGCACTGCTGTATATGTCTCTAAAAGAAACTATATTTTGAATTCATATTCTATAATTTATTTTTCAGTGTGGTCTATGTGTAATTGAGGCCAGCTAGGCCTTCCATGGCAGTGGCGCGGGTTCGAATCCCGCTTGTAGCAGTGTGAGCAGGACCGGTCACATTGCAGTCGTGACCCAGATAGGAGTGAGGTGTAGGGGGGTGAGTGTAACGGAGGCCAGCCGCTGTTTATGTTGTATAGACAGTGCAGCGCTTCCGGGTTCTACTTCAGTATTGGCCGGCTCCTGTGTCATCTGTTCTTTAATCTGTTTAAAATGTTTTTTTGCGTACTGTTTTATTGTATTTAACTGTTCAGTTCTTTCTGTTTAAGTAAAAAGTTATTAAACCTGTTAGCAAATGATAACACTTAAAAAAAACAATTCAATATCATGATAATACCGTACACCATGATAAAAGCTTCAGCAATTATCGCAACATGAATATTTGACAGCCCCCCCCCCCAATGGAGCAGCGGTTTTATAAGGATTGTTTGAATAAGCGACTCACTCATTAATACAGTCACTTATCGCCACCTACAGGCAGAACAATGTAACTTGCAGGAAGAGTCCTAATGACTAATGGATTTTTTTAATTGTAATTCTAGCCATTTTTAAAACATATATTTTTATTTAAAAATGATGTACATTTTAAACAAACTTCCTGTTATATTAACCTGTCTTTAAATTACAGAACAAAACTAGAAAAACTGCTGCATCTAAAGGGGATTTCTAAGGGTAACTGTAAATTGTACTCTTTCTTATAGTAAATGTAAATCTTTCTTTTTTCTAACTGCTCAAATCAATATTTTTTCTTATTTCATTCAAATTCAATACTGGTTTTGTTTTATTTTGCTATATTTATACAAAAATATATACAAGTGAAGCATGACAACAATTAGGGGATTGAAGTGATTGAGTCACAGAGAAAGTGAGTTTTTATCACCCCAAAATGTTTTATTGTGTGAAAATGGCTGGCTGACTGTACATTACCCCCTTATTATCCAGCTACTTATCAAATAATACATATAGAGATATGAAATATTGATCTGAGAGAAATGATTTCATTTTGTGGGAAGAAAGAGACCACAAAATGACATAATATGAGAGACAAGAAACCAGCACAGCTACAGTATGTAGGAAATCGGTTGTCTGAACAACAGTAAAATATATGGTTTATTGGTTATTATAAAAATATTTAACAGCATAATAACTTGACAATCACAATCAAATATTTAAAAGAGTGAAGTTATGCATACTTTAAGCAGTATTATATCATACAACAAGCATACAGTTGATAGCGAAGCATCAATATGGATCTGTAATTGGGTGACCGGTTTAGTTAAAAGGGAAAGATGACATCTCTGAAATAAAAAGAATTACGCAGAAAAACACACAGCGTTTCCCAAAGAGACAAATTTCGTGACTTTACATCGAGAATAGTGATAAACATCCAGATAAAACTGCAAAATGAACTTAAGCATTAAAGTTGTTTGTTTTGACTCTCTGAGGAACTTTAGGTTTACAATTCCATCACGTTCATTTCACCATCTTTGCACCTCAGGCTAAATACTGTAATTGATGCAATGAGAAAAAAAGCTGTTTGTTAGACATACTAGAGTAATTGTTTACTTTTATTCAAAGAATTATAACCAAACAACGAATTCCCTTGTGGTCGACAGACGTTGTTCAGGTTTTTGGTTGTCTGTTCGACTATGTTAGTAGAATCAAGTGCTGCCTACACATCTCCAGTACAGAGTAGCTGAGCTCATGTTGCCTTCAAGTAATTGACCTAAGACCCCGTTACACCTAGTATTTAGATCCATCTCAGGGGATTCGAACACAAGTGGCCAGACAAGAAGCATCATCCTGGTACATGCATTTCAAATATGCCTCCTGTGACCTGTGATCGGATTTCGAGGAGACACTCTCTGATTATATGCCTACATAAGTCAGTCACTTCACAGTTTTGCTATACCGCATGTTTAAACATGTTTAACCCCTTTACTGTCACTGCAGCGCTAATTATAGTCGTTAAACATTCATTGCACACTAAAACCACATTCTTAAAGGCTACAGCTTCCATAATTAGCCACTGTTTATGATAAAACTATGTTGCAGTGACAGTAATTTCTTAATTTATGTCAGGAGTCCAAAATAATAAATCGGTAACTTACATTATTTGTGTTCAAAGCTCCACTGAACAGCATTCGTTAGGGCTTTTAGTCCAAAAGTGTGCATATTTGGAGAAATATTGATTCATTCTCACATGTTTGCAAAATATTTCATCATAATGAATGTCATTTCTATTCATTTCCCACTGAATTATGCGATCTGAAGAACAAAAACAGGGTACAGAGCGATTGCCTGTCTGTTCTGGGTTTTATGTGAGTTATGATGTAGCAAGTGCTGATTCGGTTTAGGGCTGTCAATCATCTTACTTGGCATAATTCCTGCCTTCTGCATGACCACATACAGTGTAAAAGTCCTCCTTCGCTGCTCCGTGAAAAAACAAAAAACAAAGACATGTTTCTACATGTCAAAAATGAAGAGAATAAACACACGATATGATATGCAATATATGATTTGTGTGTGATTTTCATGCGATTTGGGGTATTTTCATATGAATAAAGAATGTTTACAGTATACATGCAACGCAGGTATAGCCATTATATATAAAATGCTAAATATAACATATTTTATATTAGACCGCAATCGGAAGCTATTAAAACACTCGCTGTGTTTTTGTGTTGTGTAGCTTGATGCTAATTGTCACTCTAATGCACCTGCTACACCATATCTATTTCACAATCTATTTTAGTAAAAGAATTCACATAAAGTCAAAGTGGATTAATGTGGATGGGCAAGCAGTGAAATGCCAGAATAAAGGCTAATGCTAACATAATGCTAACAATCTTTGAGAGAGAACAATTGAATTGTGAATGGGGCAGTTCTCCGAGGCAGACATTAGAGTGCTGGGGAGTTAGAGGTGCCATAAATCATTTCATTAGCATTTTTATTAGCCTTCTCTAAAAAAACATATGACATATTCTTATAAAAAAACGCAGAGTTTTGAAGATATCATCCTCAGATTTGAAATGAAGCATATAAGTTGTTATATAATATTTACATAATATTTTTATACATTTAAAAATAATCTTATGAATATTATATATATTTTTTATGTTTGAGCTTACATATCTCCATATTAATAACAGTCGGAGTAATTCTGACCCTTGACTGTAAATTCTCAAGTGTCAGCTAAATATATGTTGATTATGTGTCTATCCAGAATGAATTATGAGCAGCAAACCTTTTCATTTGGGGTACTGTATGTCATTTACACTGCACTTGCCAAAACAAATAATAAATAAATAAATAAACTGTAAACAAAAGGTCAAAATACATACAAACACACATATACATATATATATATATATATATATATATATATATATATATACAGATAATATAAAATATATCAACAAAATAATATAAACCAAAACTAAATAAAACGGTCATGTGCATTTTCACCTAAGCTTGTTCATATGCGGTGAAGAGTGCTGCACATGACACCAGTCCCACACCTGCTGCATTGTATCTAACCAGTAAGGTGTGCTGTAATTAATTCAGCCATGATATGGAAAAGCAATACCTATAATCCAATACATTTTTATGTAATCCTCGAGCACAGCAAGGCTGAGAATTAAGAGTCAGCAACATCTTTCACAAAATGCAACAATCAACTTATCAGAGTCCCATCTTGTCTCCGCTGAATTCAGTACAGGCCCGCAATCACATTGAAAGACGCAGCCTCGGCTAAGAGAAAATCTGGTCTGAGACTGAGGAATGAAGAGAAAGTCTCCAGGGGAAACGATAGCGAGATGACAGATCTACCAGGAACAATAGGCAACATATTGATGAAACACGGGGCAAGACAAACTCATTCATTTCCTTATCTGGAGCATCTCCCAGCACTGCGCAGAACGCCAGAGACAGAAAGAGCACCGGTTAACTTTAGAACGGACGCCTCGGGCTCCACGCGCGCTTGCTTCTTTGTGTCTGTGCCCTAACAGGGTCCAGTCAATGCACTATACACCCACTCACCTCTAAAAGGGGCTGGCGGCTGTTACGGCACAAACATTAGAGAGATTACCTGACAGTAGCATACTTCTGAAATGTTCTGAACAACTGTTGTTTGTTCTTTCCGATCAAGCTAAAAAGTCTCTGTTAGGGTACTGTGTCTAGCCTATAGACTTTTGCAGTAAATTGCCTTTTTTAACCCTGCACGTCGGGGCAAAACGAAATTGGCATCTAAAGGGATCAAAGGGGAAACCATGGCTGCATCTGAAAACTTGTTGAGAGCTGTGACTTGTTGCCTTATCAGGCAATGACTTCGTAGGCAGCATTTGTGAACGAAGGTACCTCACAAAACTGATTTCGGATAGAGTTCTGAGGAAGTGTAACAATTTAATGATCTACTGCAAAATAGAATGAGCTTTGGTGAAAACTAAGCAAATATTTAATTACTAAAATCGCTAGAAATGACATCAGAAGTGGAAAACGTTAGTCAAAAATGTACATTTACTCACAAACTGAGCAGCAGGTGCGACGTTCAGACGCTCAACGGTCACCAAATGAAACACACAGGATTGTGGGATATCAAAGGCAGTGAAGGATAAATGTATGTTGCCTTTAAAAATCAATCAGTTAAAGGTATCTCAGGAGACAGGAAGTGAAGCTAAAGTTAAATTCAGATGTGTCTTGAGCTTCCTAGCATTTTTAAGTTTTCGGACGCAGCGCATTATTCTTATAGAGTGCTGCAGGGTTGACACATTTTTAGGCAAAACCAGGAAATAAGTTAACATTTTAACTTATTATTAAGACCCAGTCTTATTTGCCTTAAGTCACTGGGTTTTAAGTTAAAAGGTTAGTTCACCCGAACATGGAAATTCTGTCATGACAAGATTACTCACCCTCATGCTGTTCCAAACTCATAAGACTTTTATTCATCTTCGGAACACAAATGAAGATCTTTTTGATGAAATCTGAGAGATGTCTGTCTATCAAACCTCTTGCGGAAGCTGAAAACGTGCTGCGTAAACCAATGAGTTTCGATCTTGCGTGTTACCCAGCAGGTTTGAGCTTCTGGAAGAGATTTTGTGAGTAAAACTTCAATTAAATCTTTTCAGAAAATTTGGACCGCTCAAATCATATGGATTAGTTTTCCGATCTCTTTGTGATCTTTCTGAAGCGTCAAAGTGTTTGTTGCAAAGGCAGTCAATGGAAATACAGGCATCTCTCAGATTTCATCAAAAAGATCTTCATTTGTGTTCCGAAGATGAACGAAAGTTTCATGAGGGTGAGTAATTAATGACATAACCCTTTAAATGAGTTCATTTTTTTAATGCTTGTACTTGTCTTGAAAAACGATGCTGAAGTCATGTGATTGTGGTGTAGTTAGTTTATAGCCTACATTTAGCTTACTCATGGCAATCGCATTTAGGATTCAAAATCAAAAGTCTTTTGTGAAGATTATCATGATGGAACAAAACTTGTAAGAATCAGACATTTTTGTTCGCCACCAAGCTTATTTTCTGCAATCCAAAAGCCAATGGGAAAATCCTGTTGGGTTTTTGTCAAAGGAAACCAGAGTTATGCAAACATCTGGGTTGGCCTACAAAAATGTCATTACTGTAATAATCATTATCATTAATAATTTTTTATACACCATCTGAAAACTGAATAAATAAGCTTTCAGTTAATGTATGATTTGTTAAAATAAGACTTCGTTAAGTTTAGATAGGATTTTATTTGAAAATCTGGACTCTGAGAGTGCAAAAAAATTGAAATATCGAGAAAATCAACTTTAAAGTTGTCCAAATGAAGTCCTTAGCAAAGCATATCCACTCACAAAAGTACATTTTTTATATATTTATGGTAAGAAATTTACAAGAGATTTTTTGGCATAAAAAAAAAAATCATTAATTTCGACCCATACAATGGACTGTTGGCTATTGCTACAATATACCCATGTGACTTATTACTGGTTTTGTGGTCCAGGATCACATATGTGTTTGTGAAGTATATTAATTGTATTAAATGTTGTTAGAGAGTGATACATGTTCATATATACCCAACAAAAAGGTAACCTAAAAATGTAGTAATTGTAATAATGATTTTTTTGTGTGACTTTAAGGGTCAGATCAGGTAAAAACAGCACATTTTCACTTTTTAAAGTGTGGTAAAGTGTAGTTCAGGCAAACAACTCTGTCATCCAACAATCTTTGCTTCTATAAGGCAGGCGACTGGTCCGTATAAAGCGTGGGAAAGCGTTACATCACTGCTGCATTCTCTCTACATGACAGATCGCACATTCACTCTGAGACGAGTGAGCCATCGATTTCTCTAGTCGTGAAAAAAAATCCCATCAATCGGAGCCATAATGTGTGTCTGGCCAACTGTAACCTTCATTCCTTTCACTGTTGCTCTGTAATATCCTCTAAATGAAGCTGAATCAATACATGTTTTCCCTGAAAATGTCTTGATTTTTCTGAATGCGTTTGCCTACATTGTGCAAAATAAAATATTTATTTTTTATTTTTTATGTGAATTATTTTGGGCAGGATATTGATGGAATCAGCCATGAGTGGATAAAATCTGGCATTATTATAGTAGGCCTGAGGTCAGACATTAGTGTTCTTGAGAAAAGACACCCATTTCAAAGCTGTATAGCTGTCATAAGGAGGAAGATGAAATGCTGAAAGTAAAGCCTAGCAGTAGCAGTAAAAAGTAAATCCAAGGGAATGCAGCACTATACTAGTATTTCACCATTTGGTAATATTTTGGGACTATGCTACAGTACATGCAAAATTAAATCTATTCTAACAATAATACAAAACTAAAAATAATCAGACATCAACAGGTTGCATGCATACATGCATGAACAAAAGTATGCTAAGTAAATACATGAAGAAGACAAAGAAGAAAAAGATGAAGAAGACGACAAAGAAGAAGAAGAATATTATTAATGTTTATTATAATATAAACTAAATTAAAAAAACATTGTTATTATATGAATTTTTTATAATCTTAAATTCAAAATGAAAATATAATCTTAAATAAAACAATTCATAAAAATGTATTAAATTTAATAATTAAAATATAACAATTTGTACATGGACATTATTAGCCATGTTAAATAATATTAAATAAATATATAATTTACAAAAACAACAACAAGAATAAAATTTAATTTACTATTATCATTTACATTATGTTCATTTTATTCAGATTAAAATATTTCATTGTGGTTTTTAAAGCATTTTGTTTACTTCTGCACAAAATTTTGGTACTATAATAATAATAATTTAATCATGAAAAATCTGGTTTCTGATTCAAAACCACCGCTATAGACCATGACTTAATGAGCTTAAGGATCTAAAGCCATTCTAGGGAACATAATTAGCATAGCATCCTATCATTCAGCAACCACGGGACAGCATATGCTGCCTATAATTATCATAGGATCGGATCATTCCGTCATAGAGCATTAAGCTATGCAGAGTGACTTGTATTGCGTGTTAAAGCCCCAAATTGTGCATGAATGCTGAGGAACGAAGATTACCCACTGTTTTCTTTAAACCGCCACTGAAGCACATTCAATGGCCCGTAGCCTACAGTGAGGCTCTCTGACTAAGGATGTATGACACAAAGACACCGTGTGAGAGCAGAAGCACTGTGCCGCGTAAATCAAGCTCTGACTGAATCTCTATTAGTCCAGATGTTGAATTAATCATCCTTACCACTCGCATGGAGGAACTTTTAAGTCATAATATTCTAAATTATTCACATTCCCTCTGCTGGAGTAATTTCCCTCTGAATTATTGAATTTGCAATTCACAGATTGACTGGCTGATTGGTCTTTTAACTCTACCCAGGCCTTCTTTGATGTTTCCTGTTTCTTTCGGTATGAGCGGTTTCAAGCCACCTTGAAATCTAAAGGCATTTTCATCTAGTCTGAGTCATTCCAGGAAGGAAAGGGGGGATATTATTCAACTGAAAAAACATCAGAGATTTGCTTCAATAACAGATGCTTCAATGATCAATCACTACTAGATATGGCTCGGATCTGCAGTTAGCGACGACACAAAACTGCAGTTGGAAAAATCTGTATATAATTAGTGTGGTAAACTAGATGCCACTATTGGCTGATCATTTTATCAGCTAATTAATTTTCATGAGTCATGCTGATATAGTTTAAAATGTCTCTCTGCACTTTTCAAATCAATCCTACGCCCCTGATCACCAACACATTTGAAGAGAACAAAAAATAGTTCAGTTCTTCATTAAATAACTCACAATTAGGGGACATGGCTTCGTCAAGCCCTAAACTATCCATCATTCACTTCAAACCTGTGGGAAAGGCAGGCTGAGAAAATAGTCTACAGAGGCTGCTGTGAAAATCCTCACCCCACTGACTCAGAGAAGTGGATGAATTCTTTTACTAATCTCTATTCTGGCTTTCACCCCACCGTGTTAGTACGGCACCGATGCCTGCATGAAGCCTGTAAGTCCTGACACAAATCAGCCATTTTGTTGATGGCTAGCAGACTCTGCAACAAGGTGAGTGCAAAGAGCAAATACTCGACTGAGCACAGAGCGGTGGCAAACACAGTTCAATCTAAATGTGTAACCAGAGTGTGGCCTTTGAAAAATAAAATAAAACTTTGTGTATATATTGTATGTATGTATATGTATATATATATATATATATACACATACACACAGTTGGAGATAAACAGTCTGAGCTTTAAAGCTCCAGTGCTTTTGATTAGAGAATGATGGTAAATTTGCTGAGAGTTAATTAAGCTGCTTTTTCAATGCTTTTTGTTTTTATTTCACTGCGCTTCCTGGTCCTCCATCACTAACACCTCTTTCAGGGCAATAATTAATTAATCAGCAAGATTAGAAACAGCAGGTTCGCTTGGCATCCTCACAATTAATTTGCAGTCTCCTGAACACATTTAATCAACTACAGGTAACAGATTGCATTAGCTGTCAAAGTTTTTAATGCCAGTCCGGCGTAGCTGGCTTAAGGAGGTATTGTGGCTGGTATCCTCAACAATTCCATCCTTGCAGCAACAAGGTAATATGCACTAGTCTGCCACTCTGAGCCGCACTTCCAAAGCCAACGGTGAAGGACATTTCGGTGGGAGGAAGCTTCAGCGGGACGCAGCTGCTTTGCCGCGGGTATATCAAACCTTCACTTCAGTCGAGCTCTTATGCTGAATAACATCTCCTACTGTGTTACTGCCTCATCTATCCAGTATCTCATCTCTGAGGCTCACCAGCTGTGTGGAGTGCAGCTTTCAGTGCCGTGGATACAGTCTCATTTTAAAGATTTGGTCTCAGGTGTCACTCTTTTGGTGGCATTTGCTTTAAATGCGGTTGAGAAGTCCAGTCGTCTTTGTTCAAGCTAATGTGTTTCAAGAACAACAGAAGAAGCTTTTAATGGTTTCTCTTCATTTGGATGCTCTAATTTTGTGAATGCACAAGGCAGGATACGATTAACACACACAGGGGGGGCCAAAACTGAGAGCACACAGAAAATTGGATTGAAAAATCTAAATTACTAAATTATTAAAAGAAACTAAATTACCGCTGTTAAAGCAAAAGAAGGACTAACCAAAATGAAGACATTAGAATATTTTTTCCTCAATTAATTTCACCAAAATTATTTTTGTATTTATTTATTCGCAATTAAAGGCGCAATAGGATATTTTTGGAGAAGCAAGCAATAGCAAGCTAGCTTTCAAATCAAAACATCCCACCCTCCCTTCAGAGCATCTCCAAAGCCACACCTCCTCCAAAACACATGAATGCACACACACACACACACACACACAGCTTCTCTCTGCAAAGCATCACAAAAGGGTTGCCATCTATTAATTACGGTAGTTAATGCAGCATAAGCTTGTTGTTTTGATTCAGGAGGAACTGAAAAAGTGGCTGCTGTTTCGGTTGCGGTGCTCGTGGCATCCGTCTACATAAACTCTGTGTAACATGTAACGCGCTGATGATGCATGATGTCTGCCTGAACAGGGTGAGCGAGGGTATGTAAAAACATACGTTGACAAGCAGGTATGACATTTTATTATTCAGTTTGGATAATGATTGGATGCTCATTTTATGGCCCTATGTCTTCCACAGATGATATTTATATAAATATATTTATATATATATTTATAAAAATACATTTATACTGTTTAACATAGTGATTGCTATTAGGATATGAGGAGACTTTCAATCTGTATAATAAAAATGTTCAGTAGAGAATCACCTATTGCACCTTTAAAATATTTTCACTAGACTTTTAGTCCCCTCTTTCTCCATTCATAATGAAGCTATGCTGTGCTTCAATTCTTAAAAAAAAAAAAATAAATAAAAATAATAACACTTTAGATTCAGACTAGTGTTGTCAAACATACTGACTTCAGTACCAATTCATCAGGGTTTACAGTATGTAAAGTTTTATACATTTAAAACCTCATCGCAAGGGAATTAGATACAATTTTTTATTTGATTGAATTAGACGTGTCTGATTACACTCTGAAGTAAGGTATGAAACATTCAAGCAATTTCAATTTCAAGTCATTCATATTGTAATTAGCAGGAACTTCATGCTGAAAATTGGTTTGGAAACAAAGTAGTTTTCACGACAGAGATAGAATGATTAAAAATAATTTGATCATGCTGTTCTCTCTATGAAAGCATGAAGAGCACAGAAGGTGATCATCTCAGACAAGCTTCTTCAAGCTTCAAGGTATAGCTGCACTACATCAAAGGAATTGTTGCATGTGACAATGCCTACCGCCTGCTCTATCTGACGAATGCAGATCCTGCCATTTTCCAAGCACTGGCAGTCCTGTGTTTTCTGAATAGGGCTGTTAGGATGGAGCAGGGAGGAGGCAGGTGTAGCTATCAGGATGATGGGGAGGGGGGGTGGAGTATTGGGTATGTGGTATATAAACATGAAGGATGCTTGGTAGAGTAGAAAAAAAAGCCAGACACAGCGGCAGCTGCTTTGCACACAGCATCACTAGGAAGAGGGCAGCCCTCTTAAACCGTCATAATGGGCTGCAGAATGGGGCGCCACTTTTCCATTATGCCTAATTCCTATTCTTCTTCTCCATTTGTGCTCCATCAATTGTCACGAAGAGGGAACAAACCCCACTGTGAGTAACAATAGCAAGTCTAAGAGAATTCATCAAAACACCACCAAAATAGGGGTACAATCCTTTGCCTCACTGCTAGTAAAAGTTAATTTTTACATAGAATGGCATAAACATACTGTTGCAAGTTTATATGGTGCGTACTATGGAGGCAAACAGCTAGCTTTTGCAGTTGCACGACCACACATTTATACCAGCATTTCTGCAGTAAACTAAGTTTTAATGGGATGTTAAAGGGATAGTTCCCCCAAAATGAAAATTCTGTCATCGTTTACTAACCCTCAAGTTGTTCCAAACCTGTATAAATTTCTTTGTTCTGCTGAACACAAAGGAAGACATTTTGAGGACTGTTTGTAACCAAAGAGTTGCGGGACACCATTGGTTTCCATAGTATATTTTTTTAAAAAGCCTGAAAAAAATGGTAAAAACAAACCCCTGGGACCTACAAATGCCTGTACTTGAAGACAAACTCTTAACAACCACTTAATACAGCCCTAAAACCCTTAGTAAATCTGGGCAAAGCAGACATGAAGGCCTTTTTTTTTTACCCCACAGTGTTAAGAGAGCAGATTTGGAGTAAGCGGCCTGATTATCCTCACAATAAAGCTAAACCCTCTTCGCAGTCAGCTTTATTCAAGATAAGATTATAAGCCCAAATCAATGAAAAAATAACAAGCTTCGTCATTTTGTTCTTAAGATGGCTTATTCAATGTCTGACCGAGGCAATCTGACTCAACAAAAGAAAAAATAAGAAAATGTATGCAAACAGTGATCGTTTATCTGATTTTTAATTAAAAATCTACACTGCACTAAGCACTTATGAATAATTTACACAGACAAAATGCTGGAATAAGATCACATGATTGGTTTTGTCTTCAGTATGTTTCAATCATGTGGCCGCAGCGGCATTTGAATAAAGTTGATATTGTGAAATATGGTCCACCAGAGAGCACTTGATGACTGCTGAGGGAAGTGTGTAGAGTCAGTCTGTGGTCGGGTAGCTTCCACAGCTCCTGATACGATTACTTTATTCCCAAACATTGAGTTTAAAGCCGCCCTCATCTGCATCTCATTAGCCTCTCTGTGCTCAGGATGCTATTTTTCAGAGGTGGGATTTCCACACACCATGAACAAGAATTGTAGACCAGCAAACGCACACACAGTTTCCTCCCTTCCCCCATAATTTTTACCTCATATGTTAACAAGACACAAATCATCTTTTCTGGCCAGACTCACACTCTACACAGTTTACGCTGCACCACAGAATTCTACCAATCCATTGATTTCAGTGAGGATGGTGTGGATGTTTATGCCTTAAAATACATAATAATAATATAATAATATTAATAATAAATAAACATCTCACAAACATCACTTGCAAGCTGTTGCAAGCTTTTTTTTTTAATCATAGCTGCAGAGAGATGACATATTGTGATGTTTTTTACACTCAATTTTGACTTACACAATGCAACTTTATTGTGACCTTGCATCTCTGAAACAAAAGGTTCTTCATAGTGGAAAAAGGTTCTTAAGATAATTTAAAATGTTCTTCACTGAATAGTTGAAAAAAAAGTTTTTGTCATAAGTCTATGTCATAGTAGCAAAAAAAACTTATTTTTAAGAGTGTATTTGCAAGGGATATCTTACAATGTGACGCCTTTTCATTCAGTTTTGTCTTTACATCTAACCATGGAACTTTATTGTGACTTTACATTCGTAAGCATGAGTTTATTGCAGTTGCGTTAGAGATATATGTAAAGTTTCTCTCAGTTTTGACTTTTCATTTCACAATGCAACTTACATCTCGCGGGTGCACTTTATTTGCGAGAAACATTTAATAATTTGTCACTTTGTCTCTCAATTTTACATTTATGATAATTTATTTATATTAGTTAAGAGATAACGTTGAAACCGTATTCCACAGAATGGTGAATAAAATAAAATTTTAGAAAATAATTTTTCTAAAGTTACTTAGCAAAAATACTTTTTCCTACCCCATGCCTAATACGTAGAGATAACACTTAGGCCCAATCCCATTTCTATGTCATGTTCTTCAAAGAAGCGTTAATAAATATATATATATATATATATATATATATATATATATATATATATAAGTTTTCTATCGTTACACCATGAACTGGCTGCACGATAGTTCCACGACATACTTTCATGTCTGATACTCTGTACTCTATCAGAAATAAAAGTCCAGTGGCAGAGAATTTGCTTATCTTGTACTGCACATCAACACTTAAGTTCCTTGTGTTTACGTCCATGAAATCATGAAAACAATGCAAACAAACAGTACTTATATATTCGTGCTTATTGCAACATCCACCAGTCTTGTATTTTTCAACCTGGGGCGCCTGAGGAAACCCAAAGGCTCATACGTTTTCGAGCTGAAAACAAGCAACATTTTCTGAAGTCCAAATACAGCTGATGACGGCATCTCGGACATCACTGCATCTCCTTTGACGTATGATGACGTGTAAGGGTGTGGTAGTGGTGTCCCATTTCTTAGGGGAATATTTTCACCCCTACCCCTTGCCACTCTATTTCAAGGGATAGGGGTATAAAATAGAACTGGAAATGTGCCTAAGCAAGCCACAATTTTGTGCAGTTTTTTCCTGACACAGCGGCTTCCACACCCTCAAAACACATCTTCTACATTCCTATCCAGAAAGCTCTCTTTCTCAAGCATACAGACACCTTTATACAATTGATCATACACTCTCAATAAAACATGCTCGTACACACACATTACATGATGACACGTGGCAAGCTCTCACATCTGCTGTGGAAGTGAGCCTTTGGGACAATGCATATGGCACAAGCCCCAACTTACTGAATCTGTATTGCCTATTTCCTCGGCCGAGCATCAGACAGTTATTTACATCCCTTTGTCTCAGCAATCCTGTGACCTCCTCCTATCCCCCATTTTCTCGTTCTCTCAGTAAACCCTGAAAACAGGTGGAGAATGAGGGTGTCGAGTGTTTATCAAGCTTCACAGCAGGGAAAGATTCAATTTGACGAAAAGATTTTCTATATTTTTATCAGTAATCATTTGACAAATCAAAACCAGAAGTCCGGTAGTCAAGGGTAAAGAAGGATGCAGTGCATCTAAAAATAATCTGTTTATTGCAGAGGCAATTTATCAACAGGAGATGGTCTGATGTCTGCATGAAGTGACGAATCACAGCGAGCTATTTATATGGGGCAACACACCATTCTTGTGTTTGAAACATAAGCAAACATTTGCAACATCTTAGAGATAACAAGTAGCCAGCTGTCTCCCGTCCCCTACATTCGAAGAAAAACTTGCTCTTCGCCGTGGCACGAGATGGCGGTTAGGCCCCTCCGTGTTTCTGATGAGTCAGAGGCAATTTAGCGAGTCCTTCAGGGACCTCAAGTGTCGCCCACCACACTAATGAACACTGGGAAAACAAAAGCCTTTCATTGGACCTCTGCTCCCCTGGGACACGGATGGTTGATGTCATTGTGCTTATTCGGTCACAAAACGACAGGGCCCTACAATGCACCATGGCAACGGAGCTAATTATTCGCGTGAAACCAGGGAAGGGTGCTTAAACAAATGCTTCAGCCTCTTTTAGTGTAGCATCTTTGGATGGCCTCTGGTTAACAGAAGAAACGAGCGATTGCGAGGACGACCTACCATATGCAAGTGAACACTCTGATATAATGCTATTAAAGAGAGTACGACCCTACGGGGCAGTCTGTCTGGAAATTTGCACACACTAATAAAGCTCTACACAATCTCACAAGAGGATTATTTCAGAACAGGCAGACTAAGTGAAGAATTAAACCAAGAGTTCAATACTCACTATATGCAACTATATTAATCAATTATATAATCCAATTCTTGACAGGAATTTTTTCTGATATATTTTTGTGTCATCTTACAGTATGACACACAGTATGTCAGATATTCTAATCTGACTGTGGCTGTGTTCTGATAGAACACTTTACTTCTCACAGAATTCTGAGCAGTATATACTGTATACACCCTATTATTAAGATTATGTGAAAAGAAAGCATTATGCAACAAATAGTAGTATGCTACATAGTTGTCATGTAACTTCATCACGTTGAATATGTATTGTTTAAGCAAATGGTATCAAGTTTAAAAAAACAAAACAATGAATTTTCATTCAAATTGTCTATAAAATGTCTTGATATTTTGCATTTTCATCAAAAATATAAGTCAAGAAAGAATTTAAATTTGTTTCCGTATTGTTTCTGTCAGAATTTCCTGTGGTGCTGAATTCTCAGAACCATAGGAAGAAGAAAAAAGAAAATCATAGTTATGATTTTGCAGATTGAATCGAATGTGTATGATTCACAACAAAAGACTGTTTCATATATTTAATAATATTCACCAAATCATATTTAATTAAAATGCATTGGATTGTGATATAAATCATTATCAATCACAATGTTTAAGAATATAATGTTCTACCGTTCTTCTGAGAACATATACACTTGTAGACATACTTAATATACAGTAGCATGCTATAACGTAACCCTTGACAGGATGCAATACTGATTTCTTAACAAAAAGAAGTGTGTTTCACTCTAGACTCTTTACCTTAGTACCATAATGTTCCCAACACTCCTGCAGTACAGGCATCACACAACGCCATTTACTGCAAAGTTAAATGCCTGCTGAGAAAACAAATGGCACACTCACACAATATGTTCAGGCCTGAATGCCGAAAGTGGCTATTTTACTGTGGATGGTGTTATTCGCTACCATTTCAACTCCTAAAACCAGTGTCTCTTTTGTCTTCTCTTCTCACATTTGATCTCATATTGTTAGATGAGAAGTGCTTGTTTTGTCAGCTTTGTTAAGACTATGATATGGAACTGTGTTTTGAAGCACAGTTCAATTAGCATTAGCCTACTTTCAGTTGGCATGATGCTTATTAAATGCCATTACGTGGCACTAATTGCACTACCATCTACCGTCAAATCTTTCTGTTGTTAATTGATCTCTCTCCACATAATTCTAAGAGATGTCTATAGTTTCTTTAATTATAAAAAAAACATTAACTAACATTTATGAGCATGTGGCATATTCATCTCTGATATAACTCCCATACAGTCATCTCATCATTGTTTTGTTTTTGTTTTTTTGATAAAAAACACAATAGGTTAAACAAAACAGAACCTAGAATTCAGATTGATGGAAAAGAAAACTAAAAACCACCACTGCGAAGAAAAACAAGTCACTTGAATGGAAATGACTAAGATTAAGAATGTTTTGGTAAGAATTTGGTTTTCATGCAATAAGACTAAATGGCTTCGACTATTTTTCAGGAAGGATAAAGTCATATATCTTGGTTCCCGTGACGCCCAGCCGATGCATTTCGCTTAAAAAACATCCAAACAAGCAGTGCTTCAGGTAAATAGGCTGCTTGCTGAATTTCCTAGTCATCCTTGGCTGTGAAATTTGGCAAACCAGAAAGGACTTTTCAAAGTCATGCTCACACACTGGTTATTGGTTATACTTTAAGCTCATTTAAATTGCAGATATGCATATAAATAAATTAAGGCAAAAACTAATTAGAAGACAGCTCACAGTGTGCATCTTGACAGCCCTGAAGTGCTGTCAGAAAAAAGCAAACATCCTCAAACATGTCTGAATAGATTGCAGGCACTGTACCGGCCTGTATCATTACTGAACAGAAGCAGAGTCATTTATCTCACTGTACAATCCAAACAGTCTTTCAGCAGATTACTCCCAGAGATCAGTGTTGATTGATCAAGTAAAGCTGGATGCACAGTGTGCGCCATGATTTTGCCTCAGAGACAAATTTTGGGGGTCATGAGACATCTTTTGCCATAAGGCAAAATCCTGGATCTCTTAGTGTGATATGCTCACAAATGGCCAATTAACAAAGATTATTAGCATCCAATGAGGTCGCAGTCCTGCAGCGAAACTCTGAAACCTGTCTAATAAAGAACCAATAGGAACATATAAGAAACATAGAGAGAGTCTATATGATATGTAACATATACAATGTGTGTTTCCTTCCTGCTGTGGTTATGCAATTAAAATGACCTTAAATAGTCTGAAGTTGGCCTATTCAAGATAGCACTAGGCTCACAACATACAATCTGAAACAACTGTAAAGGACAGAGGGGAAAAAACACCTAGAATCATGAATGGCACTCTGCTGATGTGAATACAGTGAAGTGAATTCTCTGCATACTGTGAAACCGAGGTGGCGGCGTGGCAAACAATCTCCTTCCACTCTCTAGTGGCGTGGGTAATGTCTGTCCTGGGGAAAATGGGTAATTTGACTCTGCTTTGAATCTGAACATAAAACAGGAACACGACATGGTCCAGTGAAAAACGTTAGGCCTCATTCAACGCGGCTGCAAATGACTCCAAATGGAGGAAGTCCTTGACAGGTCTGAATCATACAGCCCACAAATCTAGTGGATGGAAACAGGGACTTCACTTGGAAAGTCAGTCTTATGCTGCATTTATGTAGTCAATTCGGTGTGTGCATGCATAATTGCTGCTCAGCCTCAGAGTCAGTGAAAATTTCACATTTAGCTTGGGCAAGGTAAAATCTGAACTACAGACCCAAGGCTAGCACAAAAAAAAAAAAAAAAAAAAAATAACAGTAAGCACCACCCTTTCCTCAACCCTCAGTAAGAGCAAAATGACTTATTTCTCTAGATTGCTGAAATAATAATGAACCAATAGGGAAGACAATCACATTCAATGTTCATGACTATGATTATACTAGTCGACTAACCGTTAGTCGACGAGAAGAGCCCTAGTCGAGCAAAATTGTATTAGTCGCGTGAAAAAAAAAATCTACAGGAAGTGGTGAAATCACGAAATCTGTGACGACAGATTGTTAACAGCTGGTCTATGAGGTAATTACAGTAGATCAGGCAGAACATCCAAACGCTCTTCATACATCGAACTCAAATATGCCTTATCATCTGAAACACGCAAGTAGTGCAACTTTACATGGCCGCTCGCTTTAACGCTATCCAAGAAAAATGTGAGCTATACAAATGTTTTTGTGGAGTGTGAAAGCTGAATAGTAGTGTGCTTACTGCATGACAGCTAACATGGAAGCACCGGCACGATCGCTTGCACTTAAACTACCCCGTCATTTTTGGTCAGACAGATTAGTAATACATCTTTTGAATCTGTGAAAGTTCAACTTTTATTTTTGAGCACTCACAATAACAACAATACGTGGTGCTTTTGCAAAATAATGAAATCAACCAGGGTGCGCGTTTTGCCATCTCTTTCTGTGAACTTGAGCAAGAAAAAAAAGAACTGAAACTTCATGTAAACTTGTATCATAGACATGAAAAATATATCTGTAGAAAGTGAAATGTCTGCTTTTGAATTCAAATTGAACACAATTATTCTGAGGTTATGTCATCCGAATGAATCGTGCATATAGGTGCTTCCACTACAGCGGAGATGACAAGTTAGCATTGTCAATTTCATCACTGCAGCCGAAAATACAGAAAACAGTCTCCTCGCTGTTTTTAAACCAATGCATTCATAATCATTACTTCAGCTCATGTGCTGTAGCAAGCTTTTTGTGTACACTTGAATGCTGATTAGGCTATGAAGGCATTAAGGCTCTTTATTACGATTTATATGGTTTATTAATAAACATGATTAGTCGACAAATCACTTAAAATGAATGACTACTAGTCGACCAGAAAAATCTTTAGTCGAGGGCAGCCCTACAGTGAAGCTATTAAATGACAGATAACAGAATATGCACAAACAAACTAGCTCTAGCAAACTCCAACTTAAGCCATTAGACTGATCTCCCCTTTTCTATTCTGAAACAACCAGCACAAATGCCATAAATGCTATCCATAAAGCAAAATGATTTACATTCAACCAGTTACAGTGCATAAATAGTTTGACAATGTTTTGACTACAACTTGTGGCCCCGCTGTTTCAAGTTATTCATTCTACCCCACACAAAGGAAAATCTATGATGACATCTTTAAAAAAAAGAAAAAAGAAGCCATAGTCCAAGAATTTTCCATTTTGAAACCACTACTGGAGGAAAACAAAACACCATTAGTTGGGGTTTCACAATTTGTCCATTCAAAAACAAAACCTTTGCAAAGAGCATAACTCTGTGAAAATGTCATTTTCTCATTTAAAGGAATTTCATTAGCTAGATTAATGTGGTCACCTTCAGAAGAATCCTGCGTCAATCCCATTTCTATGACTAAAGATTGAGAAAGCAATCCAAATCACAGTGGACCATAAGACCTTGTCGAGCTACTCCTAAACACCATTTAATCAATATTTGGAAAACTCACGGCTCTGAGGGAATTTCTAAGGGGAACGTGATTGCTGGGTGAAAAATGAGGACGGCAGCCAGTGAAGATTTCACGTCTCCAGATGTTATGAATAAACAGGGTGTACTGCATAGGCTCAGTGTGGATCTGCGGCCGAAGAAAGTTAAACCTGCTCAGTATGAAAAATAAATGGATGTGGGGAGCCTGAGATGAAGACGGATGGTAAACGTAAACAAACAGAAGCTATTATCCCTTGCTTACCTGAAGCGATAAAAGACATTCTTTGTCTCTGGATTATGGTTTTCTATGTCTGCTGGATTAGTGCTGTATACCTCAATAGTTTCACTGGTTTGTTTTTAATTATGCCCATCTGCTTTCTATAAGCGGGAATTATGCCAACAAACGAGTGTGGTGAAAACACAATAAGTCGGGGAACTGTATTTTAACAGATGGAGGTGTTAACCATGTGGTGGCAAACCTGGACATACTGGCACTGAAATGTGAGAACTAAAAAGACCATGTCTCTGTTTTCAAACCAACTGTATTCTTGAACAAGCAATCTAACATGCAGAAAGTTGGTAAATGAGAAACAGGTTTTGCCATCACAAACAATAAATAGATGGTGGCCGAACAAATGGGGACATACAATGCGTTATTCAGCAGGAGTCGTTGTCACCGCTCGCACGGCTGTCTCCAAATTGCTCTCTTTTCCCAGGACAGCCCATTTTGCCGGCATTAGGAGGTGATTTTTCCATTGTCAGCAGATGTCATCATTCATTTGCATCAGCAGAGTGCTTCTGAAAGGGCCCTGGACTCGTTCATTCAACTCATTTCGTTTCTCTGAAGATCTTTCAATAGTTCCCTACAGTTTTGGGTCTCACGGATGTACCTAAGAGGTGAATCCCAACCACGAGGAACTACATAGATGAGAAACCAACTGATCAAAGCAATGTACTTCACAGGAAGCTGGAAAATATTCCCACATCAGGTCTTGTGTAGACAAACAAGTTTCAAGCTGCATATCTAAGCTTTCATCTCTCACCGAAATTCTGCAGGAATCGTGGTGCAATCGCTTCCTATTTTCCCCGGAGTTAAACTAGCAGACTTGAGCAGTCCCTACATACTTTTCAATGTACAGTCAAAAAGAAATGCAATGCTGGGTAAACAAAACAGCACGTTCTGGTCTTTCTCATACATTCAACAGCAAATACACAAAACCTCCAGACACAAGGCAGTAAAACTCAAAGTACTGACAGCTCTGGAAGTAGTGATTAAAGAAAGTCTCAGGATAAGAGTGAGATGTTGGATTAAAAAAAATAAAATAAAAAAATTTAAATGTTTGCTTCTTCCTTTATCTAAACTGTTTTATCACTGTGCAGAGATTTCATGTCAGATAAAACTTTCCTTGCTCTCCATTTCAGCTGGATAGCACACACTTTTATTGATGACTATTGGGTGAGATTTGAGTTTAGAGAGTCTCTGAAAATCATCTGATTGATCACCTTTTGATAACATTAGCCAACTTCATTCAAATTGACATTGTAATTTCAGTCATAAAAGCAAATCTGCAGACACTAGATATGGTGTAAAAATCGAGTGCTTTGGTTTAAACCAGGGGTGTCCTGGAGGGCCACTGTCCTGCAGAGTTTAGCTCCAACTTACCACAACACACCTACCTGGAGGTTACCTGTATGCCTAAAACCTTGATTAGCTGGTTCAAGTGTGTTTAATTGGGTTTGGAGCTAAACTCTTCATGACAGTGGCCCTCCAGGAGCAGGATTGGACACCCCTGGTTTAAACAAATCACAAATACTAAATAATAATGTACATAAAAAAAGAGAAAATATACTGTTCCACTTTTTACAGCAACACTGCAAACCCGCAGTTCAGAATTTTGTGTTCAGCGGTCAATCTGTGACGCTGAGATTGTCTGTTGGTCACATTTCTCTCAGTATATGAATTTCACAGGTCAAAATTCACCAAACTTGAACTTTCTGGAACTAACTAAAGTAATTTGCCTTCGAATGGGTATGAATGGAAGTTAAGGGAGGGCAAAGCTTAGTGTGATGGACTGAACAATTCATAAAGGCTCCAACCTACGTGACTATTCATTTATTGAACAATTGCACTTCAGACTAACTCTGCCCTCTCTGCATGCACACCGTAAATTCATTGTGATATTGCAAGAGGTTTTGCTGATTGCAAGCTTCCCGCTCATTTGCTGCTCAGCAGTTTTATAACCTTGGGCGACTGTTGTTTAATTAAGATCATTATGCACTTTCTAAGAGTGCCTTCTGCAGTTCTGCGTTAGAGAAAGGTAAAACGGGCATAACTGAGATGTAAATTCTAAAAGGAATGCAGTGCAGTAAGAAAGCATACATTAGGACAGAGGCATCTTCGGCTCTACAGGGAGCTCTACAACTCAGTAGTGGAATGGCCTGCTTATCTAACCAGAGGTCAGTGTGAGAGCATGTAAAAAGAGCAAAGAAACTCTTATTTTCTTTATATATATTTACCTCCCTAACTAACAAAACCAATTGACCCACTGCAATGCTCTGTGGGAGTGCACAACACATCAATGTGGCACCAAACGCGGGGACCGCTCAGTTGAGGCGGCAGCAGGCTGTTTCGTAATTAATAAAGAGGCTAAAGCTGAAGCCATTGTGGACTGACCCCACACAATCCACACAATCATCACATTGCTGCTAATGGAAAGTATTGATCCGCTGGGCCCATGTCTGAAGTGAGAAAAACAGGCAGAAAGGGGAAGTGTGCTCACTGAACTCCCTCTATGTGGTTGTGCTACATACCACCACTGTTGTTTCACGGTTAACACGGCTTAAAATGCGGCACAATGTTGAACTTCAAAGGTTTTCTTCCTCTTCTATAATGAGATATGATTAAGAGATAAAAAACAAAGATGAAAAGCAAGAGAAGACAGAGGAAGAAGCTCGGGAAGTGCTATAGAAGATTTCATTTAGCAAAGCCTTCAAGCTTTTCAAAGACACCATGGGGCGAATTAACTAAACAGTTGAACCAATTTAGCATATGGTATTTCAGCGTGAAAACCTGTATCATATTCACTATGCACCTGCAATCCAGTTTAAGCAGGCACTAAATTTGCCGAAATAGCGCTGTCATTGCATTGTCATTTTTTTTTTACAGAACAAACACCTGGTTTCTTTGTAAATTAAACTTATTATAAATTGAGCTTTAGTCACAAGTCAGGGCTATTTGCTTAGCAGAATTAGAAGCACTGCATGCTAGCAAGAGTTCTTCTATATGCTTGGTCTCTCTGTGCTAAATAAATAAATGAGAGTACACTTCCTGTCCCCTGATTTATATTTATAGTTCAATAACAGCCTCTATGCAAAAGCCTGACTACACTGTGACAGATTCACAAAATAATTTGGTTGCACTTCAGTATGAGGAACAATTCTCACTTTTAACTAGTTTATTAGCCTGCATATTGCCTATTTATTAGTACTTTTATAAAGCACAGAACATATTCTGCATCCCTTAATCCTACCCAATACCTGAACTTAACCAATACAACAACACCTACTAACTATTAATAAGCAGTAAATTAGGAATTACTTGAGGGAAAAGTCATAGCTAATTGGGAATATGTGTTCCCCATACTAAAGTGTAACCAAAAAATGATGCTGAAATTAATGCTCAGACAGTTAAGAACTGCCATTAAAAGATAACCCATACCGATTAAAAAGCTCTTCTCAAAGCCGTGTGAGTTTCTCTGCTGAGATTAAGGGACATTCTGTCACGCTCCGCAAGAGCTGCCATGAGCTCCTCTACTTTTGCTCCACTGCATTCTGGGGCAAGTGGTGAGAAGACAGCAGAGACAAAACGAAGAACGAACAGCTGCTTTCATTAATCTTCAAACTTTGACCTTGAGCAGACTTACTAGAACTCCACAAAAACTCATCTTCTGACATCTCAGTGGATCTCATGTATTTTCTGACCGCCCTCTGGTCCTTCCTCTGGAGGTGCGTTTGCCACAGCCACAGCCTGACAAGTATCTCTAAACGCGTGAGCAGTGGACAGATCGATAAAAGGGCCAAAAGCTCAACAGGAAAGACATTATATACCTTCTACACAAGCGTGAACAAAACGCTCAAGCGAGAGCTATAAAAACCACCTTGAGCGATTGTCACAGTAATGGAAAGAACAGAGTTGCTGGACCTTTAGGCTTAGTTTTAAAACTTCTGTTCTGAGTCTTCTGTGTTGGTTTTCGGCTGGTAAAATATTTTGTGAGATCGCAGTGCTTAGGGCACTGTAACTATTTCCCACACAGCCCATCATCACCGGCTGCCCTTGTTTCAGTAGGTGTCCAATACATGGCTTCTACAACTGCGTTAAGTGACAATGTAATTGGTTTCATTGCACTTTGCACATCTCTCTTTGACATACCCATCTTGTCCTTATCCTGCCAAGCTTGCAGTGTTGAAACTTCCATTATGAAGTAACACAAAGTGTCCATTAGTACTCCTTAACCCTGAGCCGTTAACTCACCCTCACACCCCTCTGTTGCAAAATACAGTATTTAAATCAAGAGTCACAAATTACATGGAGGCCACTAGGTGTTGTTCTCCAACACGAGTAAACAAATAGGCTACAATTGTTTTAACAACCATGTACTTGAACTATTATAGTTACTGACGCAGATTTTTTGTTAGTTATTGAGCTTTTCCAAGTTTGTTATGAGAGTGATGTGTTTTTTTTTGCCTGTTTGAATTCTGTTATTAAGTCAATAAATATTATTTTATCGTATAGTCAACTGATAAATGGGCGATATTAAAACTCTATACTAACCTGTCTAAATAAGCAAACAAACAAACATTAAACACTAAAATTTTAAATACCATAATGAATTTAGACCGATAAAAGCTATTATTATCACTATCGACCATTGGCCAATTGCTTAAATATAGCAGATGATCAGGGCCGATTATATTCTGTCGAAGGCTGCGGAACAACTGAAAAACTCATAGTGTGTGTGAAGAAAATCTATCTTGTTGCATTTAGTTAATGTGACAATAACACATTAACAGTTAAAAAATTAGCGATGTAAAAGCAGGTTCTATTTGACCCTATGAATCCCCCCTTTTTTTTTGGTACATCAAACAATATTTGTTGCACCTCCCATTCAATAATCGCAAAGACATTTGTGCTTCGTTACTTCTGATAAGTCTCAATTTTCAATTTCAGTCCCTTTTATCATGAAATTAAAACAAATGCCGCTTTGACGCTCTTAAATGCAACGAAACAGATCGCTTTAGTGCCTCAGATCAAGCGGCAGTGCGGAGCGCGAGTCTGTTCTTTCACATTAATAAAAGGTAGGCCTATATCTCGAAAAAAATGCATGCATATCAAAAGGTATGTTGAAAGATACAGTAGCCTACAACTTCCCGGAATGTATCATGTCTCATATAATCACTTCATCGGTGTTTCAACCATGGAAAGACACAAATAAAACAGTTTGTGAACAATATGTCACATACATAGTCACATTTACCTCAGCAATGTGTTCCAATGTTCACAGTTCCTTAGTTAGCTATGGAAAAAAAAAACTAGAGAGGACCTTATTTACTGTTAATTATATGTTTGAATAAATTTGCCATGACGACAATTATGTGTTTATGAAAACTACCTTATGTATATACAAACATTTCAGTTTTTATTTAAGTGTAATTATCATGTTTGAAAATAAATAGCAGCTGAATATAATACCTCTGTTGTTAACTGTAGCCTCTAATATTATAGTGTACCAAATGAGAGAGTTGCATCAGTGCATCTCTAGGCATCACAACATTATAATGTGCAGTGAGAAAAATGTATATTCATTTTGAGATCTGTTAAAGATTATATTTAACAGTGTTTTTAAAGATAAACTTTAAGTGAGCATTAGATTACATATCCAATATATCCAATATATATATATATATATCTTATCCAATATATCCAATATATATCTTTATATATCCAATACTGACAACATTACCACTAAATTATTATTTTTTTAAATGCCATCTGATAATAAGATAATAAGTTATAAATATATGATACATTCCCTGCATTAAAAGTCAAATCAAAAGTGAAAGTTGATTAATGGACAGATTTAAAGACAAACTATTAAGCACTGCAGAGCCACTGGAATCACTTCCAATGCAGAGTTTGAGACTCCTGGTTTAATTAATGTCAAAAATATTTTTGCGCAAATTTCAGGTCCTCCCGTTCAGGGGGGATTCCTGAGAGTGGTGTACAAACCACAAACTTGAACTTTGTCAGAAGTATTCTGCTCATCACTGGTGCTAGTTTGAGAGGGTTTTCATCAGATTTGGTTCTTTGCTGATACAAATGAGGAGCTCACAATAGAGTGGAGAGATGATCTGCTTCTGTGCCTTTGGTGGAATGAGATATTATTGATCGTTCTGACAGAACGAATAAATAAAGCATCCAACTGCATCACCAGTGATGAAAAAAGAGAAACGAGTCACCCCTGATCCATTAGCGTACTGCACATTGATCACACCCTGAAGCCCCTGTACATCCACATCCGACCCATTTAATGTCTAATTAAAATCTCCATATGCTTCAATATTTAACTTTTGCTCAATTCTCAAACTCACTGACAGCAAAGACCATCAGCAAACCGGAAGACAAATCAAATTCTTATTTCCATTTGATATTCTTGTGCATATATTGTGTGAAAAGTGAGTGGAGATGATTAATTGCCTGCGCTGACAGTAAAGCAAATGTGCTGTTGATTAGGTTTGGATCCTAACGTTGCTTCTCAGACTTATAACTCCAAGCCAGGATGTAACTCATCATCATTTCTAGAATATTTCAATTGGGCATTAAGAGAGAGAGATGGAAATAATTAGCAGTTTCTTCCTGAAACAGAAAGTCATGTTTTTCTAAGTCCTGTGGTCTGGTCTGAATCCAGTGACGTGACATAAATCACACACATTAGTCCTTGTTGTAAAAGACTGTCTGTTTACTACTGTTAATGAGGACAAACATCAGAGATTAACTCTGCAAATGTCTCTGTCTGGGTAAATCCTGTTTAAATTCACCACATTAGGGTCGGAATTACACACAAGGAGAAAATTCAATTCAGTTTTGTAAACTGTTGACGCCTGTATGATGAATTGCAAGTGCTAGTTTTCCTCATTTCTATGTTGCTGTGGATAAAAGTGGCTGCTAAATGAATAAATGAATAAATGTTGAAAAGCACCAACAAAACTGATAAATCATACCCTGCAAGTGGATATGAAAAGCCAAGTTGAGTGTAATAACAAATTATCCTAAAGAACATTTAAAAATATAAAATTACAAAATAAATTAATACATTTAAACAATAACAAAAATTCTAAATGTTAGAAATTGAATGACTCTACAAATAAGTCCTAACAAAAACTATTAATAAAATAATAATATTTTATTAAACATTTTTTATATTTTATTAAAAAATATTATTTTTTTAAATTAATATTTTAAAAATAATAATTAATTGTTAATTAATAATTTATTTTAATTACAAATATTTTACAATAATAAAAATAAAATAATTTAAAAATAAAATACATACATTAATACACTTTAATAAGTGACTCTAAAAGTCCTACTAAAAAAAAAAATGGTGTAATAATAAACATATATGTGTATTGTAGTAGCAAATTGACAACAGATATCATACTCTGCAGTTGCAACATACAGTACCAAAACCCTTGGTACGGATATGAAACACTCTAAGCTGAGTTTCATACAAGTTGCATTAGCTGTGAGTGTAAAAGTTCAGAATTGCAAATTTGTGTTTCTTTAAAGTGTTAATAATCCGTTTCTCTCTCTGTCATCACTTTTGTTATGGAACCAAATCCAGCTTTATTTGAGATCGGCAATTGTCTCAGATCATCACCCATAAAAGCGGCTTGGATGGCCCTCCCACAGGCTTTGCCTTGCTTTAACAAAATGAAAGCTCTTCTCTCCTCTCACCTCACACACACACACACACACACTCCCTCACACACATAGGTCTTGATCAACATCAGCAACAGGAGGCCAACTGGTTGTCATGACAACATATTCTGCAGCCGAGAGCGCCGGGAACACGTGTACTGAATAACAATGGCCATGCCACTGACTTAAGCAAAAAAATAAATAAATAGCCGGCCGCTTTTTCAACAGATTAACAAATCATCAGCAAAGTTTGCATGCACATGCATGCTTAAAGGAAAAGTTAAATACGACTTTAAGACAAAGTTTAAAGTGCTCGTTTCTTAACTTTACATTTTTATGTTCCCTTCTCTGATCTCCTTCACTCCCCTAGTGTGTTACACGCATCCATTAGTGTTCGTGTTGACACAATTTATATTAAAGTGATTAAAAAGAGATCAAATGAAACAAGACGCCACAAACCTCTCGGGCCGCTGACAGAATCGCAGGGCTTTGGAAAAGGTCAGAGCGAAACGAGAAAATCCGCTGCTGCTAACGTAAATATTTTCTAGAACATAAAAACAGACACGCAAGGAAATTGCTCTCTTGTTTCAACTGTTGTTATGTGATCAAATGGCTTGTAGGGGTTCCTATATCTTGAAGGTTTTTAGCAGGAGCAGAGAAAAATGATGTGACAGTTCCTGTCTTTTGCTGAACGTAGCAATGAAGCAGAGTGTGTAAATGTGAGCGACACTGTAATGAATCTTACGAGCAGGGCCAAATGGAGACGCGTCGGACTGTGACGTTAGGAGGAGCTGGGCTCGAGAGGTTCTTAACATCATGGCAGACGCAGGGAGATGTACCGACAGGTAGCACTTAGGTTAATACGATTTTTCACAAGGCTGAGAATGAGACTCTGTTTTGCCGGTCTGCTGCTTCAGTACAACAGGTTTGTCTTGTTTGAACAAGATGAGAATTACCCTTAATAAACCATGGGTCACTTTCCCCACCCTTAAAACAAACATGGTCTCGTTAAAATTAATGGTTCTAATTTTATACCATCTCTATGGCTTTTCAGCTTAAAATCTTTCAACTGGGGCAAAGAGGGGAAAAAACCCTCAAAAGTTTGTACATAAAACCTGTGTGTTTTTACTCATAAATCATGATTAAACTTTTCAGAAATATTA